>ML251215.1:0-39976 GCA_005239495.1 Nicotiana undulata | reverse complement strand
TCAATGTCCCTGTCAGGTGGCATGCCTGGCAGGTCTGCGGGAAACACATCTGGGAACTCACGGGCCACTGTAACAGTATCAATTGAAGGAGTCTCACTGCTCACATCCCTCACAAAGGCTAGGTACGACTCACACCCCTTCCCAACCATACGCTGGGCCTTCAAATAAGAAATCACCCTGCTAGGCACATACTCCACCGAACCTCTCCACTCAATCCTCGGAAAGCCTGGCATAGCTAAAGTCACGGTCTTGGCGTGACAATCAAGAACAGCGTGGCACGGAGATAGCCAATCCATGCCCAATATCACATCAAAGTCCACCATACTAAGTAACAATAGATCCACTCGAGTATCCAGACCCTCAATAGAAATAACACAAGATCGGTATACCCGACCTACCACAACCGTATCCCCCACAGGAGTCGACACATGAACATCCGAAATCAAGGACTCACGGGGTATACCCAAAGAAGGTGCAAAATATGATGAAACATATGAATAAGTGGAGCCAGGATCAAATAATACCGAGGCATCTCGGTGACAGACTGAAATAATACCTGCGACCACTGCATCTGAAGCAATAGCATCTGGCCTGGCCGGAAGTGCATAGAGACGATCTGGTCCTCCACCTGATCGACCTCCTNTGACGGCGGGGACTGAAGGGAACCTCTGGAACCGGAGTAGCTACTGGAAGAACCCTGTGCCGAGGAACCATGAAAAGACGGTGGCCTGGATGAATTCTGAGCTGGGAGGGAGCTAAATGATGAACGACCCGAATGAGAACCACGAAAATCGTGTCCTGAAGAAGCCCCACTATACACTAGACCGGCTGGCTGAGGAGGCCTGGATGAATGGCCTCTGCCAGGCTGAGAAGAACCACCAGAATGAAAGCCACTATAAGTACCAGATCCACGAGGCCTCTTGGCCTCCCTCTCCTCTCGCTCCTGGCGTCGAATAGACTCAATGTCTTTGGCGATGTCCACAACTGTCTCAAAGAAAACCCCAGACACTCTCTCTCTGGTCAGAAGAATCCGCAACTGATGGTTAAGACCATCAAAAAATCTCCGAATCCTCTCCCTGTCCGTAGGAACAAACCAGACCGCATGACGAGCTAACTCGGAAAACCTCATCTCATATCGCGTCACAGTCATATCCCCCTGACGCAGCTGCTAAAACTCTCTACGCAGCTCCTCTCTCTGAGACTGTGGTACATACTTCTCTAAGAAGAGAATAGAAAACTGGTGCCAAGTAAGTGGTGGTGTACCGGCGGGTATGCGCCTCTCATAGGCCTCCCACCAAGCAAGTGCCGATCCCGAGAACTGGAAAGTGGTAAATGGAACTCCGCTAGTCTCGAGTATCCCAGCTGTACGAAGAATCCTCTGGCACTTGTCCAAGAAAGCCTGGGCATCCTCGCCCTCAGTGCCACTGAAAGTAGGGGGCTGGAGTCTGCTGAATCTCTCCAGTCTCCGCTGCTCATTATCTGCCAAGGCAGGGACCACGAAATCCGGTGCGGCAGCAGCGGGCTGGACCGGGGCTACTCCTGGTGTCTGAAGCCCCCGAAGAACCTGCTCAGGAGTCGGGGCAGCTGGAGTCTGTATGCCTCCCCCGACCTGAGATGTGGTAGCAGAATAAGATAGGGCGACCGCCTGTGCTAAGCTGGTGCACACTGTCAGAATCTGAGTCAAGGTCTCCTGAATACCTGGGATCACTATAGGCACAGTTGGTGCCGGGTCCTGCCCCGCTGGAACCTCGACTGCGAGAACCTGATCCTGAGCAATGGGAGGATCCTCAGGTGCTTCCCCACGTACCGGATGGGCTACACCCCTCCCCCTAGCCTGACCTCGACCACGACGACCTCGGCCTCAAACTGGTCCCGCTGGTGCCGGGTCATCACTGCCGGTAGTACGAGTCCTCACCATCTGTGAGAGGATGAAACCATGAGAGTTTAGTTCCAAGAATCAACAGAGTCGCACGACAGAATTCAAGAATATGAAGTTTCCTAAGGGTTCTGCAGCCTCTCGAAGATAAGTACAGACGTCTCCGTACCGATCCGCAAGACTCTACTAAACCTGCTCATGACTGGTGAGACCTATTCAACCTAGTGCTCTGATACCAACTTGTCACGACCCGTTTTCGGGTTGTGATGGCGCCTGTCGTGGAACCAGGCTAGCCAATCGCCACAACAATACTCAATTCATTTCCCGGAGAAATGTACTCATTTTTGGCTCAACTCATAGATATACGGAAATTTTTAATCATTTAAAACAGTCTAACAGAAGAAATAAGCTCCAACAATCAATCTAGGATCTGGAGTCACGCAGTCATGAGCTACTAACATCAATACAACTGAGAAATAATACCGAAGTTTTAAGTTTCCACTTTCTAATACAGGAGGGAAAATAAGGAAAAGAGGGACGGGACAGCGAACGCCAGCTGCTACCTCGTCGGCTCTGAGGGATAAGCTGCTATCACCGATTCGCGTCAAATCTCGGTGCACCTGGATCTGCACACACAGTGTGCAGGTAAGTAACGAAAACAACCTACGGTCTGAGGAGGTAGTGACGAACTCAACCTCCGTAAATAAACAGTTCAAATAATGAAAATTTATTGTCTTTTACTTATTCCTCTTTATTCAATATAATTTATTTGATTATCGGTAACCCGCATTCATCCTAAAAATAGCTTTGGTCAAAGGATATAATTCTTTGGTTAAACAGAGGGTTGACTACTTTGACCAAATTTCCGACCGAATCGGCCGGAAAGTTTAAAAAAAAAAAAACCCAGCGACCCCATTCTGTTCCTTTTCCTCTTTTCTTCCTTCTCTATTCTCTCTCTCACTCAAACTTCTCCCACCCAAACCCGTCGCTGCCTAGCTGCAGGTCCGTCGACGACCCTCCACTGCCAGGTAAGTTTCCCTCACCCTCCTTTGTTATTTTTTTTAAAAAAATACACTGATTTTGTTTATTGCTCCTAGTTTGATTTGTAAAAATTGATTGGTGTTAGCTAAAGTAAATCTATGACTATTGTTAGTAGCTAAATTAAATTTATATGTTGGTTATTTACGGCAAAGATCGTAAAAGTGTATACAATTTAGGACCGTAAAGTAAATATATGCCCTATTGGAAGGACAAAGTTAATAATTTTGGACTGGGTAAATTATGAGATGCATAAATTAACTTAGAGATTCTTAGATAATGATATTTTAAGACATTTTTATATATTGCAATATAATAAAAGAGAAATGGTATTTGTTGAGTTAAATATTTATCTGATGTGCATTGTGTAATTACTTCCATGAGTTAATAATTTATACATGTCTTATATTGTGGGGATTTACAGAAGGCATGTCAAGTAATACTGCGACACTTTTCTTAGATATTATTTATTGTGGTAACTATTCAAATCCTACTATTAGGTCAAGCAGAAACATTGTACAATAACAAATTGTATTTCCGATTTAACCTCACTTGTATAAGATTAGTTGTAATATCTACTTTCATATAAGAATAATTCATTTTTCCTTTTATGTTTCTATTGTCTTGACACCAAGGATATTTAAAAGTCTTTCTTTTAGAAAAAGAATTTAAGTTTTGGGTTCACATGAACTCAAGGGAAATGATATTGTATACTCACTCTCAAATAATATCCGAAAATGTATAGCTTTATATATATATATATATATATATATATATATATATGTGTGTGTGTGTGTGTGTGATATAAAAACATATAAATTGTATACACTTTTATGATCTTTGCCCTAAATTCAATAACATATAACTTTTTTAATATCTTTTGACTTTCATGGAATTAAGTTTAATTGAAATCTATTATCATTTTCATCCATTAATTATTAAATTATTGTTGTAGATTAGCTATGACTTATGACAATTATGCTCTTTAAATTAAAATGCCTTAATTTTTTATTCTATTTGAATTCTTTAATTTTTATATGTTGAAATAGTTTAAATAATTGTTAGTTACGACTATTTCTTTTGTTTGATAAATCATTTATTAATTTGGATTATATGAACTTTTAAGAAGCTATTCAAATTTAATTAGTATATTTAAAGACTTATATTATTTAAAATAGGGATTAATGTGAGATTTTGAGTGTTAAAAAATATTAATTTAAAAAATAAAATATATTAATTAAAGTGATTTGACACAATGATATGTATATTTCTAAAAGGAACCTTTGTAAGAGTATAACTTTGTAACCAGTTTAAATAAATTTAATTATTTTAAATATCTCATTTATAGATTTTTATTTGTGTAGATGGAATTTGTGTATCGTAGATGGATGTATAATAGCAATCATCCTAATCGTGCGGGGTTGAGGGATGAATTTATTGAAGGGGTTGCTGAATTTATTGCAAAGGCTCAAACACTTGATGATTTTCTTATTGGAGGAAGGATTAGGTGTCCTTGTGTGAAACGTAAGTGTGTTAAGTTATTGAAATCAGATGAAGTTAAAGTTCATCTCTACAAGAAAGGGTTTGTAGAAAATTATTATATATGGAATGTTCACGGGGAGAATCATGCTAGTTTAGATGATGTTAACTTTCATAATTCTTTTGGTGGTGAGGGTAGCCCCGTTGCAGATCATGATGTTGAAAATTCTCGATACAATGAAATGATGAGGGATGCTTTTGGGATGTTTCCTAGGGTTCAATCCAAACCAATTAATGAGGCTAAGCGTTTCTATGAACACTTAGTGGAAGCTAGTCGTCCATTGTATGCAGGCTCGGTGCATTCCAAGTTGTCTGTTGCAGTTAGATTGATAAGTATTAAATTGGATAGTTCTATTTCCCAAGCGGGCATGGATTCTATTATTGGGCTTGTGAATGAATTTAATCCGAGTAACATCGACTTACCAAAAGATTTCTACACTGCTAAAAAATTGGTTTCTAAGTTGGGTTTTTCATCAGAGAGAATTGATTTTTGTGAGAAAGGTTGCATGTTTTTAATGTCTAACTCATACTTTTTGTTACGAAGGAAAAGGAAAGAGGGCAAGATATGAGTCACGCTGAGGTATTCGAGGAGATGCATAAGAAAAAGAAGAAAGACGGTACAAGATAACACTGGGTGGAGACGCGTGCGTCAGACGCATATGTAAAATTCTAACTTCATAATTATTTATGGTTTATTAATATTAGTTTGTTTACATAATAGTTATGTTTTCATTTCAGGAAGATTATCATAAAAGGATGGAAGAATGGCAACAAACTCAGCCTCCTTCAACTCAACCAACACCTGATGATATGGCTTCATTGTGGACAGAGGCAGCGAGTGGAGTAAACAAAGGCAGAGTCTACGGACTAGGAGTACGTCAACCTACAGGTCATCCAAATCCACTCTTAGACAATTTTTCTTCTTCTCAAAATCAAGAACAGATAGAAGATATGAGAAACAAAATTCGTGATTCGAAGCAACAATTGGACTCCCAATACAGAACACTTGTTAAGATGCAAAAATTCATGAGAAAACATGGGCATGATTTATCTGATGATGAGGATAAACAAACTGAATCTGATGTGTAGTAGTTTAGTTGAGATGTTTTGGTTGATTGGTAAACTTGATTGTGAGAGACAACTTTATGTATTGTTTTTAAACTTGAATGTGGACTACTATTTGGATGTTTTTATGCCCAAAATTGTTAGGTTTAATGGTTGGTATTTTTGGTTTAAGTTGTGTTAATGGTTGGCATTGTTGGTTTAGATTGTGTTAATGTATTGTTGAATTAGATTGTGTTAATGTTGTCACGCCCCCTTTTTCTCGGGAAATCGGGTTTTGACATTGACATCTCTTTGAAAAGGGCAGGAACGGTTATTAAAAGAGAGTCGCCACCTAACGGATTAAGGTGCATTAGGTCACCTATTGCAAATGACTCAGATTTACTAGTTGCGTCACCAAAGACCGGGTAAGGGCTCAAATTACGTCAATGATAAGGTGTTAGGCACTGCTCGAGGTCCACAACGATGGGTCCTGGCCGAACTCAAATCATGTGAAATAGTCTAATAGAGAAAAGAGGGAATTATTTCAATAGGGATGGGGGGTCCTAAGTGTTTTAGCCTAAAGGATCACCTCATGCAACATAAATAATACTTCGTAACTCCCCCAAGACGGGGGTGTTACTCATATTATTCAGCGGGCACAGACTATCATCTTCTACTACCCGATTACTATCTTTAAGTTATTTACCTAAAGTGCTCTAATCAATTCTAAATTGTACTCTATGCGTGCACTACCCGTCCCTAACCTATGGTCCAGGAGGAATTTGGGCCCCCATTTTGGATGATTCAAGACTTAACTTAGGTTGGTCAAAATAGCAAAACTAGGAGACATACAAAACAAGTTGGACTTCCATATAAAAACACATAAGGGGCTCAGGTTATCCTCCACACTTAGGCAGCAAACGCACGCAAACAAATTAGGTGTATTGAGAGTTTTAACAATTAAGCTTATTAGGTCCTATAAACATGCTCTCTATGTGATTCTGGATTTTAATCATACTGGCAGTTTATGTAAAGAAATTCCGAAGTGACTGCGTAGTTTACTACTTATTAGAATTAGAAGCAGTTAAACCTATAGACATGTTATATAGGAGATTTATTCAGCAGTTGATACTGATAACAATGAAGGATATTCAGAATTACTCAGTTGTTCCTGTAGGCATGCTTTCTAGTGACATTTAGAAAGGGACTATATGAAGTTCCAGTTTTAGCATTTAACACAGATGGTAATTACCCCTATAGACATGAGTTCTACCTTTGATGATTGAAACTTCTATTAGTTCTTATAGACACATTCTAACCGAGCAAGTGTGACAATCGATTAAACCTACATGCATGATTTCTAAAGAGGCAGGTTTGAATATGTTGTAATGTTAGTGGAACGTTTGTTATTTTATTTCCTATAGGCATGGTGTCTATCATGTGGAGCAAAGTAGACAAGATATTCACAAAACTTAGTTGAGCCAAAGCAAATCCCTATAGGCAGGTTATCTACAGAACATATTTGAGCCAAAGTAAACCCCTATAGGCAGGTTATCTCAAACGCAATAGCAAACAGAGTAAACATCTAGGCAAGTTTTCCAACACACAATAGCAGAATGTTTTTTGAATAAAGTAAATCCTATAGGCATTTTATCTAACATACAATAGCATAAACACCTATAGGCATGTTATCTACCCATTTCATGCAAATATCAAAATAAGCCCATTTTCCCAGTTTATTATTACCCCAATTGTTATTACAAATAATTATTATAGACCAGAATCAAATGAATGAATTACAGAGTATATAAACTATAGGAAGCCCGCAGCAGGCCTTCAACTCACAATAACTCCAAAAGCCCACGTTCATTGATACATAGTGACCAGAAGTGAATGATTCACATCTATCTCAAGGATAAGAATACCAAGCCCAAATCTCTAGTGTGTCAAAGTTCCTAGGGATTCAATAACCACGGGAAGTGCTCACACTAGAACAGTTCAAGGAAAGCCATGGACCAAATCCCGGTGTGTCAGAATTCACGAGGATCTCATATGAACCCTGAGCAGTGCTAACACCAGGAAGGGCCGGGGAAAGTACTTAAATTGATTTGGCTTTCGGCCAACAAAGAGTAAGGATTCAAGAGAACAAGGTAGGATCTGGGGAGGAATTTAGGGACATAATTACATATAGGACAGAAATAAATAGCAACACATGTGAACCTAGGCAGGCCTATTCTAGTTTTAGTTAACACAATCACATACTAATAAGATCAGTTCATAGACATGCCTCACAAACATAACAAAGACTTCAGAGTAAGTCAGAGAAAGAAGTTCATAGATTAACAATAGGCCGGGAACACATTAATTAGCAGTAAGAACGTGTAACGACCCGCCCGGTCGTTCCATAGAAATTTTATTATTTTCACTATTTTTGGTTTGTCATAGCTGGGTTATACTATTCATGACGTGTTAGATTTGGTTAGCTCGGGTTCGGAGTGGTTATAGAAGAAATTGAGACACTTAGTCTCTAAAAGTAAGTTTAGAGTTGGAAAAGTCAACTGAGAGTTGACTTATGTAAACGAATATCTTCGGAGCGATTATAGAAGAAATTGAGACACTTGTGGCTCTAATATCTTTGTTAGGTAATTTGGGACTTTGGAGTGTGTCCGGAATATTTTTTGATGTTCGGTGTAGAATTAGGCTTGAATTGGTGAAAGCTAGTTTTTGGCGATTTTCGATCGGCAGTGGAAAATAGGCTATCGGGGTCAAAATGGAATTCCGATAGTTGGAACAGGTTCGTAATGTCGTTTTGGATATGTCTGCAAAATTTCAGGTCAATCGGAGTTATTTTGGGTAGTTTCGACATCGTTGGTGAAAATTAGAAATTTCAAATTCATAGGCTTGAATTCGATGGGTTTTTGGTGTTTTAATGTTGTTTTTGGTGTTTCGAAGGCTCGACTAGGTTTGAATGATCATTTAGGATGAGTTGGTATATTTGGTTGTGGTCTCGAGGGCCTCGGGGGTGTTTCGGGTGGTTAACAAATCAATTTTTGGTCTTGAAAGATGCTGATTTTTCTGGTGTTTTGGTTCTGGTTTTCTCTTCCGCGATCGCGTTGGCTTAGCGGAGGGGTCTGGATAAGTGTGCTATGCGATCGCAGAAGGGAGGATGCGATCGCGTGTGAGGGCAGTCTTTGGTCTTCGCGATCGCGTGACCTTGTTTGCGGTCGCGTAGAAGGAAGGGAGCAAGTGAGGTCCAGATGGCTACGCTTCGCGATCGCGTGAAGGGGTTTGCAATCGTGTTGGTTTATGTCTCGCTGAATCGTGATCACGTGTTGATGTCTGCGATCGCGTAGGGTAATTTTATGGGGAAGCCTGCTTGTTCTTCGCGATCGCGTGAGGAGTTCCGCGATCGCAGTGAGTAAATCACTGGGCAGAAAGTTTAAGTTCAAAAACGAGGGTTTTAAGCCATATTTCAAAAATACCATTAGAGGGCTCGGGAGAAGGAGGTTTTGGAGAGATTTTTAGTGGGAATATTGTGGTAAGTGTTCTTCAATCACTTTTAGTCTAATTTCGTGAATTAGTATTGATTTTTACCATGTAAATTGAGGAATCAAAGTGGAAATTGGAAAAAAATGGGAAGAAAAGTTGAGAAATTCTTTTGTTGAATTGAGGGGGCATTTGAGGTCGAATTTTGGTAAATCTGATATGGGTAGACTCGGGAAAGGATAAGGATTCCAGTTTTGTAAATTTTATCGAATTTCGAGACGTGTTCTCGGGGGTCGGATTTGACCAATTTCGGGATTTTTGAGTATTTTTGATAAATTTCGATTTGGGTTTCATTCCTTAGCATATTATAATGGTATAAATATGATTGTTGGTAGATTTGGAGCACTCGGAGTAGTATTTTAGCCGGGTTTGAGGTAAGTAACGTTTCCAAACTTGGAACTGAGAGTTCGAAATCCCAAATTATCTGGTATTTGATGTTAATTAAGGTGACGCACGTGCCAAGTGACGGGCATGCTGGCGTACACCGAATATTTTTGGCCTGGCTCATCCCATGGCACTGCCTAATGGTTATTCCAGGCTGATACTTATGCTGTGAAGGTGGTATTTACCTCGAATATATTAGAAATCATGTTAAGTATAAATGCTAAGGCTTCACGCCAATATGTTCAGATCGGAATGGTCAGTTATTGCTGTCTCTATCTGTGAATAGTTGCTTTCATGTACTCAGTTCTATTATTGCATATGTTTCATGCCTCTGTCTCAGTAATTGTTAGTTTATTTATCTGTTATCATTGTTTTGGGATGATTGTTATATCTGTGAACCTTGTGAGTGAGACTGGAAGGTATTGACTGAGTGAGTCTTAGAGCCTGGTATTGAGACAGTTATGAGATCGGACTGCACACTGCAACGATCCTCGAATCATGCCTTCTTTGGCTTGATATAGCGCTTGGGCTTATAGGAGCCCTTCCGGAGTCTTTACACCCCCAGTGAGCGCATAAATATTGAGGGATGGATCTTCCCTGGCATGGATCTTGTCCGTAGAAATTGTTATATATTTAGGGATGGATCTTGTCCGAAGAAATTGTTGTATATTTAGGGATAGATCGTCCCTGGACATGGGACCTTGTCCGAGTGATATGTTCATGAGATGAATCTTCTCCGTGGGGCTAGACCGACCTTTTTCCTCAGTACTCGGTTACTACGTCACTTGTGTTTACGTATAATCCGGGACGAACTTTCCCTGGGCCTGGAGGCCAATTCTTGTACTGAGTTGACTTCCTTGTATGAGTTGGGATACTGTGTACATATCATTTCTGATTCTTTATGATCATATGCTGGCATGTAGAGGTTACAAACATAATTTGGTGCATCTTGCTTATTTTCTGTTATATTACCGTCATGTCCAAGTTATATACTGTTGTTCATAAACATCAGAGGTTTAGTCCGTCATTACCTCTCAGCCCGTAGTTTGGGTTCGTTACTTCTGAGTTGGTGTACTCACGTTATACTCTGCACCTTGTGTGCAGATCCAGGTACATAGGGACTCGACTCTGGTCATTGAGTAGCTGACATTTTCATCAGAGTTGTCGAGGTAGCAGTTGGTGACCGTGATCTCGTCATCTCTTTCCTATTCTACTTGTCGTTGTTTATTTTTCAGACTTTTTTGGTCCTTCCTCTTTTATTATTATTATTATGTATTAGCAGCTCATGACTGAGTGACACTGGATCCGGGGTTGTAGGATTTTAAATGTTGGTTTCAGATATTGTTTCAAACTTCAGGTTTATTTTTAGTGTTATCCGTAAACTTTGTTAAAAAGTATAATTTTACTGGTAATTGAATTTAGCTTAGATAGACTGGGTGGCTTGCCTGGTTCTACGACAGGCGCCATCACGGCCCCAGAATTGGGTCGTGACAAGTTGATATCAAAGCTCTAGGTTGAATAGGTCTCACCAGTCATGAGCAAGTTTAGTAGAGTCTTGCGGATCGGTACGGAGACGTCTGTACTTATCTTCGAGAGGCTACAGAACCCTTAGGAATATTCCACATTGTTGAATTCTGTCGTGCGACTCTATTGAATTCTAAAGCTAAACTTTTGTTGTTTTCATTCTCTCACAGATGGTGAGGACTCATGCTACCGTTAGTGGTGATCAGACACCAGCAGGACCAACCATAGGTCGAGGCCGTGGCAGAGGGAGAGGTGCAGCCCGCACAGCAGCCGGGGCAGCACCTGTGGTCCCTCCCATTGCTCAGGATTAGGTCCCCGCAGCTGAGATTCCAGCGGGGCAGGCTCAGGCACTAGCAGTGCCCATTGTGATTTCGTGTCTTCAGGAGACCCTAGACCAGATCCTGACGGTGTGCACCAGCTTGGCACATGCCGTCGCTATGTCCACTACTGCAGCCACTTCTTAGGTTGAGGGAGGCATTCAGACTCCAGCTGCCCGGACACCTGAGCAGGTCACCAGGGACTTCAGACACCTGGGGCAGTCCCAGTGCAGCTGATTGCTCCGGTACAAGATTATGTGGTCCCATCTTTAGCTGATGATGAGCAGCGTAGGTTGGTGAGGTTCAGCAGACTCCAGCCTCCAGCCTCTGACCTTTAGTGGTATAGAGGGCGATGATGCCCAGGCCTTCTTGGACAAGTGTCAGAGGATACTACGCACAATAGGGATATTAGAGGCCAGTGGGGTCCTATTTACTACCTTCCGGTTTTCAGGAGCTGCACTTGCTTGGTGGGAGGCCTGTGAGAGGCGTAGACCCGCTGATGCATCACCCCTTACATGGCATCAGTTCTCCATTCTCTTTTTGGAGAAGTACATACCGCAGTCCCGCAGAGAGGAGCTGCGCAAAGAGTTCGAGCAGTTGTGTCAGGGAGACATGACCGTGACGCAGTATGAGATGAGGTTCTCTGAGTTGGCACATCATGCCATTTGGCTAGTTCCCACAGATAGAGAGAGGATCAGGAGGTTTGTTGATGGTCTCACTTACCAACTACGGATTTTTCTGACCAGGGAGAGGGTATCTGGCGCTTCTTTTGAGAAGGTAGTTGACATAGCCAAGGAGATTGAGTCCGTGCGCCGCCAGGAGCATGTTGAGAGGGAGTCCAAGAGGCCTCGAGGATCTGGTAGCTATGGTGGTGTTTACTCAGGAGGCCAGTCTCAGTATAGTAGAGGCCATTCATTTAGGCCTCCTCAGCCAACCCGTCCAGTCTACAGTGGTGCTTCATCAGGACACGGTCCCCGTAGCTCTCACCCGGGCCGTTCATCATTCAGCTCCCTCCCAGCCTATAGCTCATCTCGGCCGCCATCGGTTCAGGGTTCTTCAGCACATGGCTCTTCCAACAGCTATTCTGGTTCTAGGGATTCCCTTTAATCCCCATCGTGTTTTGCTGAGAGGGGTTGCTTCGAGTGTGGGGATCCGGGTCATATCAAGAGGTATTTTCCCCGCCTTTCTGGTAGTTCATTTCAGCAGAAGAGCCAGCCTCCAGCTTCAACACCAGTTTCTACACCACCCACTTAAGTAGCCAGGGGTGGAGGACAGTCAGTCAGAGGCCCCCCTAGAGGAGAGGTCGATCAGGTGGAGGGCATGCTCGCTTCTATGCACTCCCAGCAAGACCAGATGCCATAGCTTCAGATGCAGTGATTACAGGTATTGTCTCAGTCTGCCACCGAGATGCTTCAGTATTATTTGATCCTGGTTCCACGTATTCATATGTTTCATCATACTTTGCACATTTCTTGGATATGCCCCACGAGTCTTTGATTACATCTGTTCATGTGTCGACTCCGGTGGGTGATGCTGTTGTGGTGGACCAGGTGTGCCGGTCCTGCGTTATATCTGTTTGGGGTCTGGAGACCCGGGCAGATCTATTATTGCTTAGCATGGTTGACTTCGATGTGATTTTAAACATGGATTGGCTATCTCCATGCCATGCTGTTCTTGACTGTCACGCCAAGATCGTGACCTTAGCTATGCCCAGATTGCCGAGAATTGAGTGGAGAGGTTCGGTGGAGTATGTGCCTAGTAGGGTGATTTCCTACCTGAAGGCTCAATGTATGATTGGGAAGGGATGTGAGTCTTATCTGGATTTTGTGAGAGATGTTAGTAGTGATACTCCTTCTATTGATTCTGTTCATGTGGTCCGTGAGTTTCCGGACGTATTCCCTGCAGACCTTCCAGGCATGCCACCTGACAGGTACATTGATTTTGGTATTGACTTGGTGCCAGACACCCAGCCTATCTCTATTCCACCTTACCGCATGGCCCCAGCAGAGTTGAAAGAGTTGAAGGAGCAGCTTTAGGAACTCCTAGATAAGGGGTTAATTCGGCCTAGTGTGTCACCTTGGGGTGCACCAATATTGTTCGTGAAGAAAAAGGATGGTTCCATGCGCATGTGCATCGATTATCGGTAGTTAAACAAGGTTACGGTGAAGAACCAGTATCCTTTGCCTTGTATTGATGACTTGTTTGACCAGCTTCAGGGGGATAGGGTGTTCTCCAAGATTGACTTGAGGTCTGGATATCATCAGTTGAAGATTCGGGACTCTAACATTCCGAAGACTGCTTTCAGGACCAGATATGGTCATTATGAGTTTCTGGTTATGTCATTTGGGCTGACCAATGCCCCAGCCGCGTTCATGCATTTGATGAACAGCGTGTTTCAGCCTTACCTTGATTCATTCGTCATTGTGTTCATTGATGACATCCTGGTGTATTCTCGTAGCCAGGAGGAGCATGCTCAGCATTTGAGGGTTGTGTTGCAGAGGTTGAGGGAGGAGAAGCTTTATGCAAAGTTCTCCAAGTGTGAATTTTGGCTTAGTTCGGTAGCTTTCTTGGGGAACGCGGTGTCTAGTGAGGGTATTCAGGTTGATCCGAAGGAGATTGAGGCAGTGCAGAGTTGGCCCAGACCTTCCTCAGCTACAGAGATTAGGAATTTCCTTGGTTTGGCGGGTTATTACCGTCACTTTGTGGAGGGATTTTCTTCTATTGCTTCACCCTTGACCAGATTGACCTAGAAGGGTGCTCCATTTAGATGGTCCGATGAGTGTGAGGAGATCTTTTAGAAGCTCAAGTCAGCATTGACCACAACTCCGGTATTGGTCTTGCCTACTGGTTCGGGTTCTTACACAGTTTATTGTGATGCTTCTAGGGTTGGCTTGGGAGCGGTGTTGATGCAGGATGGTAGAGTGATTTCCTACGCGTCTAGACAGTTGAAGGTGCACGAGAAGAATTATCCAGTGCACGATCTTGAGTTACCTGCCATTGTTCATGCCTTAAAGATTTGGCGCCATTATTTGTGTGGGGTAGAGTGTGAGATTTTTACCGACCATCGCAGTTTGCAGTATCTGCTGAGGTAGAGGGACTTGAATTTGCGCCAGAGCAGATGGTTGGAGCTTCTCAAGGATTATGATCTCACCATTTTATATCATCCGGGGAGGCCAACGTAGTGGCTGATGCCCTGAGTCGCCGAGCAGGGAGTTTGGGGAGTCTAGCCTATCTATCAGCAGCAGAGCAACCCTTGGCATGTGATGTTCAGGCCTTAGCAGGGCAGCTAGTGAGATTGGATTTGTCAGAGCCTCCTCGAATATTAGCCAGCATGGCTTCCCGGTCTTCTCTTTATGATCAGATCAGAGCTCGCCCGTATGATGACCGACACTTTTTAGTTCTTCAGGACAGGATCCGTCGAGGTGATGCCAGAGATGTGACTATTGGTGATGACGGTGTTATGAGGATGCATGGCCGTATTTGTGTGCCCAATGTGGATGGTCTTCGAGAGTTGATATTAGTAGAGGCACATAGCTCGCGGTATTCCACTCATCCGGGTGCCGCGAAGATGTATCAGGATTTGAGACAACATTATTGGTGGAGGCGGATGAAGAGAGACATTGTTGAGTATGTGGCACGGTGTCTCAACTACCAGCAGGTCAAGTATGAGCACTAGAGACCAGGTGGATTACTTCAGAGGTTAGAAATTCCTGAGTGGAAGTGGGAGCGGGAGCGGATCACCATGGACTTTGTAGTTGGACTTCCACGGACTTCGAGGGGTTTTGATTCTATTTGGGTCATTGTGGATCGACTGACCAAGTCCGCACACTTCATTCCGGTGGGCACTACTTGTACTTCAGAGAAGTTAGCTGGTATCTACATCAGGGAGATTGTACGATTGCATGGAGTTCCGGTTTCTATCATTTTTGACAGAGGTACTCAGTTCACATCTCAGTTTTGGAGGGCCATGCAGAGAGGTATGGGTACTCAGATAGATTTGAGCACCGTATTTCATCCTCAGACTGACGGGCAGTCAGAGCTGACTATTCATATTTTAGAGGACATGTTGCGTGCCTGTGTGATTGATTTTGGTGGTTCATGGGATCAGTTTCTGCCACTAGCAGAGTTTGCATATAACAATAGCTACCAGTCCAGTATTCAGATGTCGCCGTATGAGGCTTTATATGGTAGGAGGTGTAGATCTCCGGTTGGTTGGTTCGAGCCTGGTGAGGCTAGGCTATTAGGCCCAGACTTGGTTCAGGATGCGTTGGAGAGGGTGAAGTTGATTGAGGAGCGACTTCGCATGGCCCAATCTAGGCAGAAGAGTTATGCGGACCAGAAGGTTCGGGATGTGGCTTATATGGAGGGTGACAAGGTACTGCTGAATGTGTCACCCATGAAGGGTGTTATGAGGTTCGGGAAGAAGGGAAAGCTGAATCCCCGGTTTATTGGTCCTTTTGTGGTGCTTCAGAAGGTTGGAGAGGTGGCTTATAGACTTGCCTTGCCACCCATCTTGTCGAGTGTTCACCCGGTATTCCATGTGTCGATGCTTCGGAAGTATGTTGGTGACCCGTCCCATGTTTTGGACTTCATCACAGTTCAACTCGAGGTTGATATGTCATATGAGGTTGAGCTAGTGGCTATTTTGGCTCGCGAGGTCAGAAGGTTGAGGTCCAAGGATATAGCTTCGGTGAAGGTCCAGTGGAGAGGTCAGCCAGTGGAGGAGGCTACTTGGGAGACCGAGCTGGAGATGCGGAGCAGATATCCGCACTTGTTTGAGACTCCAGGTATGTTTCTAGACCCGTTCGAGGACGAACGTTTGTTTAAGAGGGGGAGACTGTAACGACCCGGCCGGTCGTTCCGTAGAAATTTCATTATTTTCACTATTTCTACTTTGTCATAGCTGGGTTATACTGTTCATGATGTGTTAGAGTTTGTTACCTCAGGTTCGGAGTGGTTATAGAAGGAATTGAGACACTTAGTCTCTAAAAGTAGCTTTAGAGTTGGAAACACCAACTGAGAGTTGACTTATTGGTAAACAACCTCGGAATGCGGATTTTGTGGCTCGGATAGCTTCGTTAGGTGATTTGGGACTTATGAGTGTGTCCGGAATATTTTTGTGATGTCCGGTGTACAATTAGGATTGAATTGGCGAAAGCTAGTTTTTGGCGATTTTCGGTCGGTAGTGGAAAATAGGATATCGGGATCGGAATGGAATTCCGATAGTTGGAACAGGTTCATAATGTCGTTTTGGATATGTCTGCAAAATAGGTCAATCAGAGTTATTTTGGGTAGTTTCGGCATCGTTGGTGGAAATTAGAAATTTCAAAGTTTATAGGCTTGAATTCGATGGAATTTTGGTGTTTTAATGTTGTTTTTGGTGTTTCGAAGGATCGACTAGGTTTGAGTGATCATTTAGGATGTGTTGGTATATTTGGTTGAGGTCCCGAGGGCCTCAGAGGTGTTTCGGGTGGTTAACGGATCAATTTTTGGTCTTGAAAGATAGCAGATTTTTCTGGTGTTTTAGTTTTTGTTTTCTCTTCCGCGATCGCGTAGGGATTCTTGCGATAGATTAGGCTTAGAGGAGGGGGTCTAGATAAGTGTGCTATGCTATCGCAGAAGGGAGGATGTGATCGCGTGTGAGGGCAGTCTTTGGTCTTCGCGATCGCGTGACCTTGTTTGCGGTCGCGTAGAAGGAAGGGAGCGAGTGAGGTCCAGATGGCTATGCTTCGCGATCACGTGAAGAGGTTTGCGATCGCGTTGGTTTATGTCTCGCTGAATCGCGATCGCGTGTTGATGTCTGCGATCGTGTAGGGTAATTTTATAGGGCAACCTACTTGTTCTTCGCGATCGCGTGAGGAGTTCCGACATCGCAGTGAGTAAATCACTGGGCAGAAAGTTTAAGTTAAAAAACGAGGGTTTTAAGTCATATTTCAAAAACACCATTAGAGGGCTCGGGAGAAGGAGGTTTTGGAGAGATTTTCAATGGGAATCTTGTGGTAAGTGTTCCTCAATCACTTTCAGTCTAATTTCGCGAATTAGTATTGATTTTTACCATGTAAATTGAGGAATCAAAGTGGAAATTCGGGAAAAATGGGAAGAAAAGTTGGGAAATTCTTTTGATGAATTGAGGGGGTATTTGAGGTTGGAATTTGTTAAATTTGATATGGGTAGACTCGGGAAAGGATAAGTATTCCAGTTTTGTAAATTTTATCGAATTCCGAGACGTGGGCCTGAGGGTCGGGTTTGACCAATTTCGGGATTTTGAGTATTTTTGATAAATTTCGATTTGGGTTTCACTCCTTAGCATATTATAATGGTATAAATCTGATTGTTGGTAGATTTGGAGCACTCAGAAGCCGAATTTAGAGGCAAGGGTACTGCAGAGTAGTATTTTAGCCGGTTTTGAGGTAAGTAACCTTTTCAAACTTGGAACTGAGTGTTCGAAACCCCAAATTATCTGGTATTTGATGTTAATTAAGGTGACGCACGTGCCAAGTGACGGGCATGCGGGCGTACACTGAATATTTGTGGCCTGGCTCATCCCATGGCACTGCCTAATGGTTATTCCAGGTTGATACTTGTGCTGTGAAGGTGGTATTTACCTCGAATGTATTAGAAATCATGTTAAGTATAAATGCTAAGGCTTCACGCCAATATGCTCAGACCGGAATGGTCAGTTATTGCTGTCTCTATCTGTGAATAGTTGCTTTCATGTACTCAGTCCTGTTATTGCATATGTTTCATGCATCAGTCTCAGTAATTGTTAGTTTATTTATCTGTTATCATTGTTTTGGGCTGATTCTTATATCTGTGAGCCTTGTGAGTGAGACTGGAAGGTATTGACTGAGTGAGGCTTAGAGCCTGGTATTGAGACAGTTATGAGATCGCACTGCACACCGCAACGATCCTCGAATCATGCCTTCGTTGGCTTGATATAGCGCTTGGGCTTATAGGAGCCCCTACGGAGTCTTTACACCCCCAGTGAGCGCATTGATATTGAGGGATTGATCTTCCCTGGGCATGGATCTTGTCCGTAGAAATTGTTATATATTGAGGGATGGATCTTCCCCGGGCATGGATCTTGTCCGGAGAAATTGTTACATATTGATGGATGGATCGTCCCTGGACATGGACCTTGTCCGAGTGATATGTTCCGTAGAACGATCTTATCCGTGGGGCTGGATCGGCTTTTTTCCTTAGTACTCGGTGACTACGTCACTTGTGTTTACGTATAATCCGGGATGGACTTTCCCTGGGCCTGGAGGCCAATTCTAGTACTGAGTGGACTTCCTTGTGTGAGTTGGGATACTGTGTACATATCATTTCTATTTCTTTATGATCATATTCTGGCATGTAGAGGTTACAGGCATAATTTGGTGCATCTTGCTTATTTTTTGTTATATTACCGTCATGTCCAAGTTATATACTGTTGTTCATAAACATCGGAGGTTTAGTCCGTCACTACCTCTCAGCCTGTAGTTTGGGTTCGTTACTTCTGAGTTGGTGTAATCACGTTATACTCTGCACCTTGTGTGCAGATCCAGGTACACAGGGACTCGGCTCTAGTCATTAGTAGCTGGCAGTTTCATCAGAGTTGTCGAGGTAGCAGCTGGCGACCGTGATCTCGTCATCTCTTTCCTATTCTACCTGTCGTTGTTTATTTTTCAGTCTATGTTGGTCATTCCTCTTTTTTTATTATTATTATTATTATTATTATTATTATTATTATTATTATTATTATTATTATTATTATTATTATTATTATGTATTAGCAACTCATGACTGAGTGACACTGGGTCCGAGGTTGTAGGATTTTAAACGTTTGTTTAAGATATTGTCTCAAACTTCAGGTTTATTTTTAATGTTATCCGTAGACTTTGTTAAAAATGATAATTTACTAGTAATTGAATTTAGCTTAGATAGAATGGGTGGCTTGCCTGGTTCTACGACAGGCGCCATCACGGCCCCATAACTGGGTCGTGACAGAACGGCTTAAACAATTTAGCAAAGGTATCATGGAATAGTGAGCACAAAACCAAACAAGTAACATGGCAATAGGTTTAACTACAAGCTAATGAGTCTACTAGGCATACATAATTAGCTAGTTCTTAAGGAAAGGTATTAAAGCATGCTTAATATTAAACGATAATCCTAAGTTACACAGAGTTTAGCAGATTTCATTAATTAATTCACCGAGTTCAATATGTCTTGAATACAAAAAATAACAAGTTTAATAACAGTAACATGTTAAACGAGTAATGAAGTGGAAATGATTCAATAACTTACCATTTCAGATGAAACAGAAAAAGAATCTAACAATGAACAACGGTCGCCAGTAGAAGCAAACAATAGAGGATTTCTAACCTTGGCTTCTAGCCGGCCAGGAATTAAAGCACAGAATAGTAGTTATAGAATAACAGTGTATAGTTTGTTTAGGGTAGTGAGAATATTTTGAATTTTGAGTCTGTTTAAAGGGGAATGGGGGAAGGGTTTAAATAGCACTGAATTAGAGCACACAAACATTGCAATAATTAGTCAAAGTAATAGAAAGGAAAGCACCTAACATTTAATAAGGAAAGAAAAACTTGAAACCCTAGTTTAGGTAAAACATACAAAATCGGCAGAAATAACAAGTAACGAGATGTATATAGACAGAGACTTTAACACAATAATTAATGAATCGAATAGATTTCATCTGATTTTGAAGAATAAAAAAAACTCCAAATTTAGGGTAAGTAAAAAATTAGTCAGAAACTAATAAAAGAGTTATAACAAGACGCACAGAGATATATATACAAAAATAATTAAATGATTGAACCATATTTTGTTGGATTTTGAAGAATCAAAAACCCTAAATTTAGGATAAGTAAAAAATCGGCAGAAATAACAAAGAAAATTATAATAAGACGCACAGGGACATATAGACGAAAATATTAAAGAGAAATAATCAAAGAATCGAACCAGATTAGATCTAGAAAGATATAGAACCCTAGTTTTAGGTAAGTAGAAAATCGCGAAGATTCATACCATAAAAGAAACGAGAACGAACACAGATGGAAAAAGGTCAAAGATCTGAACCAGATTTGGTTCAAAGTTAAAGAGATCTGCTAGCCATGTTAGGCAAGCAATTATATAACACCATAAGCGAGTAACGAGTGGTGAAAGGTGGTCAACAAGGTAAGGGAATCATTGATTGATTCCATTTTTTGGTCGGAATCGGAGGGATAATAGGTGAAGACGCTAGGGTTTCCACATAAGAGAAGAAGAAGAGAGAGAATTTAGGGGCGGTGGGGTTTGGAGTATGAGATTAGGGTTTGGGTTTGGGTAATTTAAAAAGGTAGGTTAAATGTGGGCCGTTGATCTCTAAGATTAAGGGCCAGGATTTTAAAGAGGGGTTAGGTCGGGTTGACTAAATGGGTTGCGACCGATTTGGGCTGGGGATATTGGGTTAGTGTATTGGGCTTGGTATTTTGGTAATTGGGCTAGGGGTTGGTTCGAAAATAGGCTATTATTTAAATACCCAATTTTAATTAATAATTAATATGTAAAAGTAATAAATAAATAAATAAAATGTCATTTATGCATAAAAACGAATAAAAACAGTTGTCTAACATTATAAAAGTATAAAAATATTGTTTTGGCATAAATAAAATAATTATAAATACATATAGGCTATTATTTCAACATGTGTAATTTAGCCTAAAAATGCAAATGTAATTATGACAAATATGTTAAAAATATTTAGAACCTAATATGGGTGCAAATGGTGAAATTAAATGATGAACTCATCATAAAATAATTTTTGAGATAATGAATGGGTATCTATATAATAAAAAATGCAGGAATAAATTGATTTAAAGACTTTAAAGATTATAAAGAAAATTATGAAAAATGCGTAAATATGTTTATAAATCAAGTGATTGTCCGTATTCACTATTTTGAAAGTATATATATATATGCCCTTTTTTACCCTGGAAGGATGAAAGAGTTGTCGGGTATAGAAATGATGACCGATTTTGGCCGAATGGAGTGATTTGAAAAATATAGGCCGCACTCTGGTTCCTGAGCTGCCTACATATCCTTGGTTTTACAGGAATCAGGCCATGTGTAGTTCTGGATCCAACGGTGAAACGAACCGATATAGTTGTTGTAAGAACGAACAAAATGTTCTGGATAGGACAAATCGGGATTGAGGATGGTTATGGATACTTGAGTAGATATCAAATGAGAATGGGCAATGGATGATGATCGCTTACGTTTGAAATAATTGAAGGATATGAACGTTGAATGGAAACTGGAGCAAAGATTACTACCGTTAAGATAACGGTTACTCGCCGGATCACCTGCAAACTCAAAATACAATGCATGCATGTAGATTATTGTATAAATTTAAACATGATGCAAATTCCCTTCGGACCATGGAGATTGTCTTTGGATGGTGAGTATGACGCTCTTAGACGGTGACGTCCCGGGCCATGAATTGTGCGGTAAAGGATTTGCAGGCCATGAAATGATGTTCTCGGTCCATGAAGATGGTGCCTCCGAACTATGATGCCTTTGAATAATGATGTGAAAGATTAAGAGATCCTCAGGCCATGGCATGGTGTCTTCCGGATACGAGGATGATGCCTTCGGACTATGATGCCTTTGGACAAATAGGTTATATATCAGCCCATGAGATGCAAAGAAATGATGTTTGAGATAAAACAAGACAGAGCTTAGTCTTCTGTAGAGTTGGGAGCAAAGCTTAGCCTCGAGAGAAGATAATGATGCAAGGTTTGGGACAGAGTAACATTTGTGGCCATACGAGGAGAGACAGTGCTTAGTCTCATGTTGGGAAGGAAGAGCTTAGCCTTATGCAAATAAGGAGGTAGGGCTTAGCCTCATGCAAAAAGATTGCAGACAGTGCTTAGTCTCATGCAAATGGAGAAGGCAATGCTTGGCCTTATGCAAATAAGGAGGCAGGACTTAGCCTCATGCAAGATTGGAGACAGTGCTTAGTTTCATGCAAATGGAGAAGGCAATGCTTAGCCTTATGCACATAAGGAGGCAGTGCTTAGTCTCATGCAAGATTGGAGACAATGCTTAGTCTCATGCAAATGGAGAAGGAAATGCTTAGCCTTATGCAAATAAGGAGGCATGGCTTAGCCTCATGCAAGATTGGAGACAGTGCAAATGGAGAAGGCAATGCTTAGCTTTATGCAAATAAGGAGGCTGTTACGACCCAATTTACCCTCGTTAAGGAACCTATTCTCTAACACTAGGTAAGCCTAGTTTTGCGGATAAAAATTAGTTGAAAACACAATAAATAAAGAAATTAAGGACAATTTGAATAATCATAACGATGCCGCTCTACATGTACAAAATGTTTATCCCAAAGACCCTGAACATCACGAACAATCACAAGCTTCTAACAACTACTATAACTCTAAGCAAGTCTGGAAAGTACATAAGAAAAACTCTAAATGATAGAACAGAAGGAGGCTCGGAGGATTCTGCGGACGCGGCAGAAATACCTTGCGGTCTCCTAGAATTAGCAACAACAACTATCCACGAGGCTGATAACTCGTACCTGGATATGCACACGAAAACATGTGCAGGAAAAGGGCATGAGTACACCATATTTGGTACCCAGTAAGTGCCAAGCCTAACCCCTGTCAAGTTGTGAGGAGGTCAGGTTAAGGCCATACTGGAATCAATAATAAACAATTTAAAATAGTAAAAGAGATAAGTAAATCCTACAGTAAACGGTTTAAGTAAAAGTTCGAGACACCTAACAGTAAAGGGAGCCCTCGTCTCAGAACAAGGTAACACAAGTGGATTTCTCCCGAGATACCGTCCCGTAGTTCCAGATGATATGCAGTACATGGGGATCTCCCGGAATATGTCCGTAGTCCCAAAATAAATATACAGTACATGGAGATTTCCTGGAATACGTCTGTAGTCCCAAAATAAATATGTAGTATAGGGGGATCTCCCGGAATACGTCCATAGTCCCAAAATAAATATGCAGTGCTGGGGGATCTCCCGGAATACGTCCATAGTCCCAAAATAAATATGCAGTACAGGGGGATCTCCCGGAATACGTCCGTAGTCCCAATTTAAATATGCGATGCAAAATAAATGACAAGCATGACATCAATTTATACAGTTCATCTAATCACAGGTAAGGAAAGCGATAATCTAGCTAAGAATGGCACACAGAGTATCAAGTAGACAAATAGACACGTAAGCATGCTTTCCAAATCTAAGCTAAACAATCTAACACATTAAGGCAATTTAATAGGAGAAGAAACAATTTATGATTTAAGAAGGTGGGATTTTAGCAATGACGGCCCATGTACGTACTCGTCACCTCACGTACATAGCGTCCAAACAACAAATATTATCAAACAACCTAAGGAGAAGTCCCCAACACAGAGTTAGGCACACCACTTACCTCAACCGCTCAACTCAACTTGAAGTCACGTTCTTGCCACGAGTACCTGACTCCAAATGGCCCGAATCTATTCAATTCAATTGCACAATATAAATATAACTTTAAGTAACTAATTTAACTAATCAATTCGAAGCTAGAACGCAAAATTAGGAAAACCGCCCAAAAATATTTCTCGGGCCCACTGTTCGAAATCGGGTAAAATTTACAAATTTTGAACACATGTTCACTCACGAGTACACTCAACCAAAAATCATCAAAATCCGACATCAAAATCTCACTCAAAACTCGGATTTTCAATTGGGGAACTTTTCTCCCATTTTCAAACTTTTACCCTAATTCCTTAATTAGAAGAGAAAAACAACAATAGATTATAGTATTATGATAAAAATCGAATTAGAATCCTTTACCAAATGATTCTCATTCAAAATCATTCGAAACATCGTCTCCTACCGATCTCCAATTTGATTTTTGTGTTATGAAATTCCAAACCATTGAATTTTCTATATCTGCCCAGTGATTTTCGCATATGCGGTTAATGGGGTCGCACTTGCTGTCCCGCACATGCTACTTGGGCTCCGCATCTGCGGAATTTCATTAATTCCCCAGGGTCTGCACCTGCGCTCCCTTCTTCGCAGATGCAGTTCCTCTTCTGCGGCCCTTGAGCCGTATCTGCGGCCACTAGCCCTCATATCCAAAACCGCACCTGCGACCTCTCTCTTTGCTTCTGCAGAGTCACACCTGCGGTCCAACATCCGCAGGTGCGAAAACACCAAAAACAACCCACATCAGATTTGCCTAAGTCCAAATTCTCATCCGTTGAGCGTCCGAAACACACCCGAGGCCTCTAGGACCTCGACCAAAACTACCAACCAATCCTATGACCTCATTCAAACTTAGTCGATCCTTCAAACCACATCACATAACATCGAAAACAAGAATTAAACATGAATTCAAGCCTAAGAACTTAGCATTTTTTTTCCAAAATCCACAACTGATGCCGAAACATGTCAAAACTAGTCCGAATGACCTCAAATTTAACACACAGGTCACAAAGGACACTATGAACCTACAGAAACTCTCGAAATTCCATTACGAGCCCGATATCAATATTTCACCTATCGGCCAAAATCGCCAAAAATCTAACTTTCGCCAATTCAAGCCTAAATCTACTACAGACCTCGAAAACACATTCCAGATGCGCTTCTAACCCCAAAATCACTCAACGGAGCTAACGGTGTCAACGTAATTTCATTCCGGATCCGTCTTCACACAGTTCCAACTATGGTCTAATTTTTAAGGTTTAAACTCATAATTAGGGACTATGTGTCCCAAAACTCTCCGAATTTCATAACTAATCACTCCGGAAAATCCCAGTAGCAGAAAAAAATGTGGGAAAATCAGTTAATAGGGGATCGAGGCTCTATCTCTCAAAATGACCGGCCGGGTCATTACAGAGGCAGGGCTTAGCCTCATGCAAGATTGGAGACAGTGCTTAGTCTCATGCAAATGAAGAAGGAAATGCTTAGCCTTATGCAAATAAGGAGGCAATGATTAACCTCATGCAAGATTGGAGACAATTCTTAGTCTCATACAGTGGAAAGGCAATGCTTAGCCTTATGCAAATAAGGAGGCACGACTTAGCCTCATGCAAGATTTGAGACAGTGCTTAGTCTCATGCAAATGGAATAGTAAGTAGGAGCAGAATATTTCTTAGATGGAGATATATTTACGCTTGGCGGCTTGGTTGTTATGAAGATAATGATTCCAAGGTGCGCTCGTAGTTGCGGCTATTCCTTGTTCCTACATCTAAAGAAAAACTGTGAGTTTTGCGGGGGAGGTTGATTCGTGCCTTTGTCTACTTGCTTTGTTCCGCTTCGCATTAGAGTCCTGTTCGAGTTAGCATGGGTAGCATTTGGATAAAAATAAAGTTTCTCAAAAATACGTATGCATAGTTAAAATACACCGTAATATGCAATTTGAAAATCGATTAGATGAACCAGTAACTGTGATATCATTAGAGACATTGCGACCTTCCTGCCATAGAATGTTGAGGGTCCTTATCAAAATTCTGCCCCAGTTATCTAGACGAACTTCTGGTTGTTCCTCATACAGTGCCGTTGGCTGAACTTGCTTTGGAATTTTGAGGGTCCTCCTCAAAATTCTGCCCCAGTTTCTGATTATGGAAAAAATGGAAATTTTATTGTATTGTGACCGAACCCACAGGGATGCCTGCGTATCCCCTCTTAAATGGGAATCAGGTCAATCATAGTTCAAATACATCATATGAAGAAATGCAAATTGTTTACACATAGTATTTTTTGACTGCATCTGAATTGATAGGCTTTGGCCAAATTTCTCCACCCATTTCTGCGAGTATGAGTGCTCCTCCTGTTAGTACCCTGTGAACCATATAAGGCCCTTGCCAGTTGGGTGAGAATATCCCTTTGTCTTCATCTTGACGTGGAAAGGTCCGTTTCAGCACCAGCTGCCTGGTGTGAACTGTCTAGGTTTGACCCTTTTGTTGAAAGCTCTGGACATTCTGTTATGATAAAGCTGACCATGACACACTGCATTCATTCTTTTACCATCAATGAGAGCTAATATCTCATAGTGGCTTCTTATCCATTCTGCATCACTGAATTCAGCTTCTTGTATAATTCTCAAAGAAGGAGTTTCTACCTCGGCGGGGATGACGGCTTCAGTACCGTAGACCAATAGGTAAGGAGTTTCCCCAGTTGACGTGAAAACTGTAGTACGGTATCCCAATAAGGATAATGGTAACTTCTCGTGCCATTGTTTGTGATTCTATACCATCTTCCTTTGTATCTTCTTGATTTTCTTGTTGGCGGCCTCCATGGCTCTATTCATTTGAGGCTTGTATGTTGTGGAATTCTTGTGCTTGATTTTGAAGGTTTCACACAAGGCTTTCATCAAATCACTATTGATATTGGCGGCATTGTCAGTGATGATGTATTATGGAACCCCAAATCGACAAGCAATACGATCCCTGACAAAATCTGCGACGACTTTCTTGGTTACAAATTTGGAAGATGCTGCTTCAACCCATTTTGTGAAATAGTCGATGGCCACTAGAATGAACCTGTGCTCGTTTGAAGCGATGGGTTAAATTGGACCGATGACTTCCATTACCCAGGAAGCAAAAGGCCAATTGTTGCATTGAGTTCATTTGGCGGTACCCGTGTCATATCTGCGTGTATCTGGCACTGGTGACATTTCTGGACATACCGAATGCAGTTCGTTTCCGTAGTCATTCAAAAGTATCCGGCTCTGAGTATCTTCTCGGCTAGGACGAAACCATTCATACGTCGGCCACAGGTTCTGACATATATCTCTTTAAGTAATTTGGAGGCTCATTTGGCGTCAACACACCATAATAGCCCTAGATCAGGAGTTCTTCTATTCAGAATTCCTCCGTTTTGGAAGAAATGGTTGGATAACCTCCGAAGTGTGTGTTTTTGAGTGTGGTTTGCATGTTCTAGATATTCTCCTTTTGCCAAATACACCCTGATATAATGGAACCATGGATTTCCATTCGTTTCTTCTGTGACATGAGCATAATAAGCTGGCCGATTGTGAATTCTCACTGAAATGGGATCAATGCAATTCTAGTCTGGGTGTTGTATCATGGAGAACAAAGTGGCCAGTGCATCTGCGAATTCATTTTGGATTCTAGGGACATACCGGAACTCTATCTTCGTGAACCTCTTCATCATTTCTTGTACATGATGCAGATACGACAATATTTTGGTGTTCTTCGTAGCCCACTCCCCTTTTACTTGGTGGACTAGCAGGTCTGAATCACCAATCACCAATAATTCCTGAATATTCACGTCGACAACCAAATTGAGTCCTAATATGCAGGCCTCATATTCTGCTATATTGTTGGTGCACAGATACCTGAGTTTTGCGGACACCGGGTAGTGTTGATCAGTTTCTGACACCAAAGTAGTGCCTCGATTTCTGGGCTATCCATGTCAGAGCACATCAAGTGCATTCCAATAGGGAGTACCATGCTTCGTAAGGCGTGAACTTCTTGCTCAGATAATATATGGACTGCTCTTTCTCCCTGCCTCGTCATGTTGCCAAGACACAACTAAAGTCCCATCTAATACGGAAAGGTAGAGTAGTAATGGTCTATCCGGTTTTGGCGAGACTAGGGCTGGTGGCGTGGACAAATATTCCTTGATTTTGTCAAAAGCCTTTTGAAGATCTTCAGTCCAACTGGTTGCGGCATCTTTCTTCAGCATTTTGAAAATCGAGTCACATATCACAGTTGATTGTGTTATGAAGTGGATGATATAGTTAAGATGTCCTACGTAACTCATCACGTCCTTTTTGTTCTTTGGTGGTGTTAAATCCTGGATAGCTTTGACCTTTGACGGGTCCAACTCAATTCCTCGGCGGCTGACAATAAATCCTAACAATTTTCTAGCAGGAACTCCAAAGGCACATTTTGCGGGGTACAACTTCATATTGTACTTCCGCAGCCGGTCAAAGAACTTTCTCAAATCTGCTATGTGATATGTGGCCTTCTTGGATTTGATAATGACGTCGTCCACATATACTTCTATATCCTTGTGTATCATGTCATGGAAAATGGTTGTCATGGACCTCATGTAGGTGGCCACATCATTCTTTAGACCGAATGGCATCATTTTGTAGCAATATACTCCCCATGAAGTAATGAAGGCTGTCTTTTCTGCGTCTTCTTCGTCCATCCAAATCTGATGATAACCCGTGAAGAAATCGACAAAGGATTGGAGCTCATGCTTGGCGCAATTGTCGAACAATATGTGTATATTTTGTAGTGGAAAATCATCTTTCGCACTTGCTTTGTTTAAATCCCGATAGTCCACACATACCCTGGATTTTCTGTCTTTCTTCAGAATCGGCACAATGCCGGCCAACCAAGTTGGATATTCAACTACCATGAGGACCTTAGCTTTGATCTGCTTGGTGACTTCTTCCTTGATTTTCAGACTCATGTCTGGTTTGAAGTTTTTGAGTTTCTGCTTTACTGGCGGATATATTGGATTGGTAGGTAACTTGTGAGCCACTATGGATGTGCTCAACCCGATCATATCGTCATACGACCATGCGTAAATGTCCTCATACTCCCTTTGGAAACGAGTGTACTCTTCCTTATCTGATGGTGACAAGTGAATGCTTGTGCGAGTTTCTTTGACTGTTTCATAATCTCCCAAGTTGACTATCTCAGTTTCGTCCAAATTGGACTTAGGTTTGTTCTCAAAATTCTCAACTTCTCTGACGATTTTCTCAGGTATCACATCTTCCTCTTCTATCTCTTCCGAGTCACTATCTTTATGTTGCGTTGTCTCATTACATGTCATAGTCGTTGGTTTATAAAGGTAAGAAATAGTAATGTCGTAGAGAAAAATATATGAAAGATAATAATAATAATAATAAAACATCAAACTGTTGATAATTGTTGAAACATTAAACAAAGCAAATTTAATGACTTCAAACAATGTTTTCCAAAGCAAAATACTGAAATGAAAGAAAGATGTTTTAAACAAAATGCTCAAAAGAATTGTTTTCAAAATGAATGACACTAGCAGCCATGCTACCCCAGAACTTGTTTGGCCCTGGATGGTTGGCCATCCAGTTCCTGAGAACAGCTCCCTTCTCCAGTGTCTGGATGATGAGGCCTTCTTCCTCCTCCTCCTCAACTATTACACTGCAATCCATGTCTTCTTCTTCCAAGAATACATTCCTTAAACATGTTAGGACTTCATCTTCCTTAGATCCCCACATCATGTCAGCCTGATGAAAAGATTGGCTCAAATGTGGTATCGGCTGCTCAAGAGGGTAATAAGGACCACGCCATGGTGGCGACCAGTTATGATACTCATGCCAGGTGTACTGATATCCAAGCCCAAAGGTCGTGCCTTGACGTTTTAGCTGTATTGGCTTGGCAATACCTTGGAGATTCTTCCCGGGCCCTTTACCGGGTTCATACCCTTCCCACGCTAGTATTCTTTCTATTTTGTTGCTCCACCACTTATCTTTCTCAATCGCATTGATGCGCTCGATGCAATGATAAGTCTCTCCACCTAATTTCCTTCTATTTTCCATGACCGGAATAGTTTGGTTGGTGCAAATAGGATTACTCTCGTCTCCATGAATGATCACTTCCTGATGATTCCACTCGAATTTTACAGCCTGGTGCAAAGTAGAAGCCACGGCCCCAGCTGCATGTATCCTAGGTCGTCCCAACAACAGATTGTATGAGGCAAATATGTCTAGCACTTGAAATCGACATCGAACCAGGTCGGACCTATCTGCAAGCATAGATTAGTTTCCCCAATTGTGGCCCTTTCAGACCCATCTAAAGCCTTAACATTCATAGTCCCTGCTCGTATTTCATGCAAACCTTTACCCAACCTTTTCAGAGTTGTCAGCGGACAAATGTTGAGACTGGATCCTCCATCTATCAAAACCCTGGCAGTGAGTTATCCTCGCATTGTACCGTGATGTGCAGCGCTCTATTGTGGCTTAATCCCTCTAGTGGCAATTCGTCTTCATGAAATGTGATCTTGTGGCTCTCCAGTACTTGCCCTACCATGTTAGCCATCTCCCCACTGGTGAGATTGTTAGGTACGTAAGCTTCATTCAATACCTTCATCAAGGCATTCCTATGTGCCTCAGAATTTTGCAGTAATGAAAGAATGGATATCTGAGCAGGAGTTTTTTTCAGATGGTCTACCACAGAATATTCCCTTGCTTTCACCTTTCTCCAAAGATCATCCCGGATAGTTTCAATGATGGGTTGTTTGGCAGCAACTTCTCTACTAGTTCCTTCCAAATTCTCAGGTGTATAAATTCTGCCAGTCTTGGTCATCCCTTATGCCGCACCAGATTCTTCCATTTTTCCTTTCTTCCTGGCTTTTGCAACATAGTCCCAGCGAACGACATTGTACTTAAAGGGCGGTGTGGATGCTACCGTCATAGTGAAAGGTGTGGTTACTTTTACTTCAAACGGAGCAGGTGCAACTGCAGGTGTTGTTACTTCAATTTCGAACGGAGTTGATGCAGCTACCTCAACTTTGACTGGTGGCTGTATCTATACCACAATAGGAGTGAGAGTGACTGCAACTTTCTTACGAACATCCCCTTCTCGAATAAGTCCAATTGAACCTTCCGGGTCCCATTCTTCGTCAGTCTCTATCACATTTACTCCTTCGCCTCTATGATCTGGGAGAGGATTATTGCGGACGTTAGGTGCGACCTCCTTTGATTGTATGACCTTGGTATCAATCAATGTCTGGATTTTGTCTTTCAAAGTGCAACATTCATCGATGGTATGACCTTTCATGCCGGAGTGGTAGGAACATGCTTTGTTTGGATTGGCCCATTGAGAGGAGTTTTCCATGGCAACAACGGGAATATGGGTAACAGATTCAACAACTTTCAGTCTTTCGTATAATTGATCGATGGGTGTTGATACTCAATTTTTCCCTCATATTTTTTCAAACATACATATATACTTTCAAAATAGTACATATGCATCATCATTTGATTTATAAACACGTACAAGCATTTTTCCTAATTTTCCATAATTTTAAAAGATTTTTAAATCAATTTATTCCTACATTTTATTAGATGAATACTGATTAGTTGCATCATAAATTATTTTATGATGATTTTATCATCTAACTTCATCATTTACATCCATATTAGGCTTTAAATATTTTTGGTGCATTTGTTATAATTACATTTGCATTTTAAAGGCTAAAATTGCATATTTTGCAATAATATCCCATATATAATTATAATTACTTTGTTTATGCAAAAATAACTTTTTATATTATTATAGTGTTAAATAATTGTTATTAACCATTTTTTTGCACAAATAATATTTTTACTATTTATTTACGAACTAGTTACTAATTTAATTGGGTATTTAAATAATAGCCCCTTTTCCTTAATAATTTTCGGACCTAAGCTACCCATACCAACCCAATTACCCCAGCCCAACTACCTAAAAATTCCAGCCCAATGCCCCCGGCCCAAATCCATTAGCCAGGTCCCCATACCCACTTAAATACCCGCCCCGTCTAGTTTTTTATCTCACACGTTGATCTCTTAAGATCAACGGACATCATCCAATACACCCCTTTTAACTTAACACCCCTAACCCTAACCCCTCATTATCTCTAAACGGCCGGCCTTAAACTCCCTCCTCTCTTCTCCTTTGAAACCCTAGGCGCCGTCACCCTAATCTCCCTTCGATTCCAACCAGATATGGAATCAATCAGGGATCTTCTTACCTTATTTACCTTGTCTCGCTATTGGTTACTCGATTATGGTATAACCTAGTGGCTTGCCTAACATGGAAAGCCGATTTCTCCATTGGAAAGCTGATTTCTCCATTTTCGGACCATTTCTGGTTCGAACTTTCTCCTTTTTTCATCTATGTTCATTCTGCATCTCTTTGGGGTACGAGTCTCAGATTTTCCCTATTCCATATTTACCCTAAAATTTAGGGTTTAGATCTTTAAGATCTGTTTGAATCTTTTTCTTATTTTTTTGTTAAAAAACTCCTTTATGTTGCCGCATGTCTATTTTCTTTGCGATTTTTTTTCGTTAAAAGCTTTTTGCCTAATTTATTTGCCCTAAAATTAGGGCTCATATATTTTAAGATCTGTTCTAGTTCTATTTTATTGAGTATCATCTTTAATGTTCCCTTATATCCGTCTGTATGCATTCTATTGAGATTTTTGTGAATTTGTCGACCAGTTTATTTGCCCTAAAATTAAGGCTCAGATCTGTTATGATTCTTATTTTGTTAACATGTTTTCTTCAATATTTTCCTATATTTGTCTATATGTATGTTATTTTCCTTTGATTATTCTGACTAAATTTACTTACCCCAAAAATTAGGGTTCCGATTTTTATTTTATTTTTCTTACTGATTCTGTCTATCTATTTGTGGCTCTTGCCTTAATTATTACCTAAGAATCTTTGATTCCCAAACCTGTTTTGATTCCCTGAGTTACTGTGATACGCGTTTATGTACTATTCTTCTTAGCTTGCCTTAATAATTTTCTGAGTTTTCCTTAAATCAGTTGATTGATTATTTCCATGTTTATGCACCCTATTCTAATGCTATTTAAACCCCTCCACTCTTTCCCCTTAGGAAAAGACTAAGAACTCGGAACAACTTTCACTAAACTCTATACTATATAACACTATATTCTGTTTTGATTTCTGGTCGGCTGGAAGCCAAGGCTAGAAATCTCCATTGTTGTTTACTGCTATTGATGATCACTACCTCATTGCTTAACCTTTCTCTGTTTCATTCGAACTAGCAAGTCACTGAAACCTCTCTACCATTTCAATTGTTCAATATGCTAATAAATTCCTTGCTCTATGTGTGTTAGACTTGTTTAACTTAATAGACTAATTGATCGAACTTTCTTAATTATGTGTACGTAAGACTATCTTCAAGTATGTCTAATATATTTCCCTAAAACTGGTTCAACATGTATATCTTAGTTTGTTTTCGAATCTGTTAGTATGTCATTCCGTTGACTCTGTGCTCATTATGCTATTAGTTTGTACCAACCACTAGTATGATGTTTGATTCATGATTGATCAGTGAATTTCTTCTATATAACTTGTCATAATCTGAATCCTTTACTGTCTGTGTGAAGTATGTTTTGATCTCTTGTTAAAGTTTCAAACTTGTTAGTTTCTAACTTATTGGTTTCAAAATGTTTATCTCTGTTTCTGTGTGTGACCCTACCCCTAAGCCTGACTCCAAATCCTGCCCTGCACTCTCTTAAATCCCAAAAATCTATGCTGAACTAATTTGAGTATTGTCCCTGGACTTCTTGGTGTGAGCACTGCTCAGGGTTCCTATGAGACCCTCGTGAACTCGGAAGCACCAGGATTTGGTCCATAATTTTCCCTTAAGCTAATTCTGATCTTTGTACTCTAGTGTGGGTACTGCTCGGGGTTCATGAAGCCATTGGGAACTCTGATACACTAGAGGACTAGGCTTGGTATGCTTGTGCTGTAAAACATAAATGAGTTAATCACTTTGTGGTTCTATGAACAGTGCTTTTGGAGAAGTTGTGAATTGAAGGGCCTGGCCCATCTAGATGTTGTTTTAGGCCTGCTGAAGGCTTCCTATAGTTTACACACTTTGTAATTTATTCAATTGATTCTGGTCTGTAATAATTAATTGTAATAACGATTGGGGGTGATAATAAGATTGAGCAATGGGTTTATTTGATATTTTGTGGGTAGATAACATGCCTATAGGTTACATGCCTTTAGGTTTTATTTTATGCCCAGAAATTTTGTTCTAAAATCTGTCTAAATGTTTAAGTATGCCATCGCATGATTAGAAAACCTGCCCATAGGGATTTCATTTTGGCTCAAACAAATTCTGTGAATATCTTGCTTTGCATGATTAGAAAACTTGCCTATATGGATTTCATTTTGGCTCAAACAAATTCTGTGAATATCTTGTTTACTTTACTTCACACGATTAGAAAACATGCCTATATGAAATGCAGTATTATTGTTCAAATTATAGCATACCCACATCTGTTTGCTTAGAAATTATGTTATAGGCCTTAATCAATCGTCACAATCGCCTAGTTAATATGCATGTCTTTAGGAACTAATAAGCAGTCTCAATCGCTAAAGGTAGAACTCACGCTCGTAGGGATGACTATCATTTGTGCCACTACAAAAAATGGAATCTGCCTAATGCCTTGTTAATTATCACTAGAAAGCATGCCTATAGGAGTAAGTAATAATTCTGAGCTTTTCTGTTGTCAACTGTCGATTAAATCACTTAGATAACCTGCTTATAGGTTCAAATGCTCTAATTGAAATCAATAGGCAATTACAGAATCACTTAGGAATTACTGTCAACACGTTTACATTACAGAATTACCTAGTGATACTTTGCATAACTGGTAGCATGTTTTAAAATCCAGAATCACGTAGAAATCATGTCTATTTGATCTAATATTCTTAACTGTCAAAACTGCCAATACGCCAACATGTTTTGAGTGCATTTGCTGCCTTATGTGTGGGCGCTTAATTGAGACTTTATCTACTTTTGTATGAAAAGTCCAATATGTTTTGTATGTCGCTTAGTTTTACAATTTTGAGCAATCTAAGTTGAGTCTAGAACCATCCAAAAATAGAGGTCCCAATGCCTCTAGGACCATAGGCAAGGGACGGGTAGTGCACGCATAGGACACGAGTTAGAATTGATTTGAGGGATTTAGGTAAAACTTAAAGACAGTAATCGGGTAGCAGAAGATGATAGTCTGTGCCCACTGAATAATATGAGTAACTCCCCCATCTTGGGGGATTTACGAAGTATTATTTATATTGCACGGGGTGATCCTATAGGCTAAAAAACTTAGGACCCCCATCCCTATTAAATAATTCCTTCGCTTTCTTTATTAGACTAATTCACATAAGTTTTGTTCGGTCGGGACCCACCGTTGTGACCTTGAGGGGTTCCTACCACCTTCCCCTCAAGGTAATTTGAGCCCTTACCCGATCTCTGGTGATGCAAACTAGTATAATCTGAGTTATTTGCAATAGGTGCCCTAACACATCTTAATCTATTAGGTGGCGACTCTTCCAATAACCAATTTGTTGAACCAAGTCACTGCATGGTTTTGAAGTTTGACAAATGCCAACCTAGTTGAACCATGTCCATCAGCGCAAACAGAGTCAAATAGACCCATTGGCACAAGAAGCGTCCATGCATAGGAGACAAACATTATCTATGAACTAAGAGGTTATCTCCTAAGCGAAAAGGTTGAAAATTGATAAGAAGATGTAGTTCAATTTCAGGTAGGACAGAAACGAGATCAAGGAAGTTGAGATAAACACAAACTCTTCCACCAAGGAAGAGTTGCATTAGAACTTAACAACAAAATCTCAACTACTAACTCTATAAAGTGTTGAAGCATTCCTGCTGAAGAATTGACGCACAAACACAAAAGTGAAACAAGAACTGAAAGCAAAATTACCAAAGTAATTTTGCAAGCCGAATCTTTGTGCGACACAAAAGCTACTTGAACCAGCTAGAAGAACCAGTTCCATCTGTTGTATTTTGAGTCTAGTGGTTTGTAGTAGGTGTTTAAATATTGTATCTTTCAGCTTTATCTAGAAGCAATAGTAATAGGTACACACTGTTCAAGTTAGAGTTAACTTGAAGTTTGTCGCAATTAGCTAGAGGCTAGTTTGCCACAAAGGGTTTAGAGTTAGTCCTTAGGTTTACAAAAGAGTTTATTTTGTAAATGCTGTTTGGCTCAGTGTTATAGTGAAGAGTTTGGGAAAATCCTACTGGGAAGTAGGTCGTGGTTTTTTCACATCTTGAGCCAGGTGTTTTCCATGTAAAATTGATGTGTTCTTTAAATTCTGCAATTACTTTTCCGCAAACTGTAGAAGTTGGAACACCAAGAAGAACCACGTTCTTCTATAGAGACTGCACTCGAAATTGGACACCACACAAATCACCTCCCTCTTGTGTGGTATTGAAGTATTAAACATCAATTGGTATCAGAGCAGGTTATTCTTGAAAAGGCTAACACCTTGGAAAAGATCAAAATGAGGTGCACCACCTGGAAACTGGGAGGGTAAATCAACTGCAAGGACACCACTCTTTAATGGCCAGTATTACTCATGGTGGAAGAACAAGATGAATGATCACTTGATTGGAGAAGACTATGAACTTTGGGACATAGTTACTGATGGTCCTCTAGCCACCATGAAGAAGACTGCTGAAGGAGTAGATGTACCAAAGACTAGAGCTGACTGCACTGCTGAGGATCTGAAGAAATGGGAGAAGAATGCTAAGGCCAAGAAGTGGCTAGTTTGTGGACTAGGTCCAGACGAGTATAGTAGAATTCAGAGCTGCACCACTGCCAAAGAAATTTTGGATACCTTACAAGTAGCCCACGAAGGAACACCTCAAGTGAAAAGATCAAGAGGTACTCTACTATACTCTTAGTATGAAAACTTCATTATGAAAGAAGGAGAGACAATCCTAGAGATGTACACAAGGTTCACAACTCTGACAAATGAACTTAAGTCTCTTGGTAGAGTCATTCTTTAAGAGGACAGGGTGGAGAAGATCCTGACAAGGGTCTTGCCAATTTCCTGGGAAAGTAAAATCACTGCTATCTAGGAATCCAAAAATATGGCAATCCTCAGATTGGACGAGCTAATTGGTAACCTTACTGCCTATGAACTTAGAAGGCAGACAATGAAAATGGATGCTCCAAAGAAGGAAAGGAGTCCGTCATTGAGAATCACTGAGGGAGCAGATCTGGAGGAAGATGAGATGGCCATGGTCACTAAGGAAAAAGGGCATCTCAAGAGGTGGAAACTACAACAAAGCTAAAGCTCCAGAAAGGCCAGCCAACGAGGGATGCTACAAGTGTGGAAAGACTGACCACCATATCAAGAATTGTCCTCAGTGGGAAGTGGAATGGAAAAAGGAGAGATTTGAAAGAAGGAACAGGAAGAAAGAACTGGTACAACCCAAGAAAACCACAACAAACACTATGGTTGCGGCTTGGGGGAAAAGCTCAGATGAAGAATCAGAAGATGGTGAGAATGAAGAACATGCGCTCATGGCAATTGGCGAATCTGATGAGGAATCATATGAAGAACCAGAGGTAAGTATATCCCATCTTAAAAACAAAATAAAGCTCCTTTCTAAAGTAAAACTCTCTGAGTTGCTACTTGATTTCATGGATGATTCCGAAGAAACAACCAAAGAGAAAGAACAACTCTCTAAAGAGTGTGCAACGCTAAAAGCAAAATGCATGAACCTGGAAATCAGAGTAAGTGAATCTGAAAAGAAAAACACTGTCTTGTTGAACCAGGTTCATCCTCTTGAAACTAAGATCTTAGAGCTAAAATCTGAAAATTTAAAATTAAAGCTAGTATCTAGTAAAAAGACTGTTGATCATTCTCATATCATGTTAGAAGAAAATGTGGGAAAACTAAAAGATAAGATGTATACCAAGGATGATTAGATAAGGACACTTAAAGAAAAACTTGGTAAAGTCAAACATGAATTAGATCGAACTTGTAAATGGAATAAATCCTCTGATGCCTTGACATGGCTTCAAGAAAATCATAGTAGCAACCACAGTGGACTTGGCTTGGGAAGTCAATTGCCCAAGTGGGATCCCAAAAGCAAGTATCTCACTCTCCCTGAGAATAAAATTTGCACCCACTGTGGTAAGACTGTTCATTACAAAATTGAGTGTACTGCAAAAGAGCAGGCCAATCGAAGAAATGGGAGTTCTGTTAAAAAGAAAAACTGGTTTACCAAATTGGGCCAGAAAAAGCTTAATTCATCCTTTCTCTCATAGAAAAGGACCCAAACTAGTTTGAGTTCTTAAGACTAACCCCTGATTCTTTTTGTAGGTTCAAGTGAGAGGAAGTAGCCAAATTTGGTACTTGGATAGTGGCTGTTCAAAACATATGACAGGGAACAAGGAACAGTTCCTTTCACTTGAAAACCTCAAAGGAGGAAATGTCTCCTTTGGAAATGAAAAGAAAGGTGAAATTATTGGGGTTGGTCACGCGAGTCTAAATATGCTTAACAAATTAGTCTATAAGGACTTAGTGGTAGGGCTTCCTAACACTAAGTTCAAGGAAGACAAAGTCTGTGAGGCATGTGCAAGGGGGAAGCATGTAAGATCCTCATTCAAAAGCAAGAAAATGGTCAGTACCACCAGGACATTGGAACTGGTTCATATGGACTTATGAGGTCCTATGAGAACTCTGAGCAGAGGTGTTAAGAAATATGTAATGGTGCTAGTGGATGATTACTCAAGGTTCACTTGGACCTTATTTCTGACATCTAAAGATGAAGTATTTGATATGTTCACTTCATTTGTTAGAAAAACTCAAAAACAAATCAACTAGCATCAATAAGATCTGATCATGGTAGTGAACTTGAGAATGCAAAGTTTTTTGAATTCTATGATGAACATGGTATAAATCACAACTTTTATGCCCCTAGAACCCCACATCAAAATGGGGTTGCTGAAAGAAAGAACAGAACTCTGGAAAATATGGCTAGAACCATGCTTCTTTCTAGCAAACTACCCCACAGCTTCTGGGCAGAAGCAATACACACTATATGCTACATAATAAATAGATGCATGACCAGACCACTGGTAGAGAAAACTTCTTATGAATTACTTAAAGGAAGAAAGCCCAACATATCCCACCTTAGGGCATTTGGATACAAGTGCTTTGTGCACAATAATGGAAAGGATTCCCTAGGTAAATTCGATCCCAGAAGTGATGAGGGAGTATTCTTGGGATATTCATCACATAGCAAAGCTTATAAAGTATATAATAAAAGAACTATGTGTGTAGAAGAAAGTGTGCATGTTGTCTTTGATGAAACTAACACTCTTTCTGAGAGACAGGAACCAGAAGATGAGGAGCTTGGAATGGTCAGAAGCAGTGAACAAATTGAAGCAAATATGGAAGATGGAATAGGTTATGGACCAGGTCCAACTACCCCAAGCAACATGACATGGGGAACTCAACAACAAATTACTCTGGACCTTGGCCCTGATCCTGTTCCACAACAACAAGACACCATGAGATCATCTAGAAGTAAAAAATTGGTACTCAAACCACACAGATATCAGAGTTCTCACCCTCTTGAGAACATCATAACAGATTTGACATCCGGAATCAAAACAAGATCCTCTTTGAAAAATTTGTGTGTGTTTGATGCCTTTCTATCCTTGATCGAACCAAAGAACATTGATGAAGCCTTATAGGATGCTGACTGGGTACATGCCATGCAAGAAGAGCTGAATCAATTTGAAAGAAGTCAAGTATGGCACTTGGTACCCAGACCACTAGACAGATCAGCAATTGGCACAAAGTGGGTCTTCAGGAACAAACTCGATGAGGATGGAACTATTACAAGAAACAAGGCCAGATTGGTTGTCCAAGGATATAGTCAAGAAGAGGGAATTGACTATGATGAGACCTTTTCTCCTGTGGAAAGACTAGAGGCAATCAGACTTCTTATTGCATTTGCTGCACACATGGAATTCACTCTCCATTAGATGGATGTAAAGAGTGCTTTCCTCAATGGCTACCTAAAGGAAGAAGTATTTGTCAAACAACTTTTAGGTTTTGAAAGCAAGGAGTCACCTGACCATGTATACAAACTTGACAAGGCTTTGTATGGAC
>ML251214.1:0-20047 GCA_005239495.1 Nicotiana undulata | reverse complement strand
GGCATCACTCATTCGGTACCGGCGCTCACTGGGGGTGTGTTACAGACTCCGGAGGGGCTCCTACAGCCCAAGCGCAATAATAAGCCACATCATGGCATAATTCACACACAATATAGGCCCGCAGCCTCACTCATATCATATCATCCTCACAATATAGGCCAGCAGCCTCACTCATATCATATCATCCTCACAATATTTTCTTTTGCTAATTCAGGTAGAAATCTTTCCTATAGGGTTTCACTTGTGCTGTTGATTCTGCTTATAAGTTTCGTGTCATATTGTTAGAATCATATAAGTTCTATATTGTGCTTACCTATTAGAAATTCTACCTATAGGGTTAAAATTATGATTTGATAGAAATCCTGCCTGTAGGGTTAATATTATGACTTGTTAGAAATCCTGCCTTCAGGTACATCAACCTGTCAAATGAATATGTGTTAGCAATCATGCATATAGGACCAATATCTGGCTTAACTGTTTTCTGACTCAACATGTATAAATTCCTGCTTAAATGCTGCTCAATGATAGAATTCATGCCTATCGGATTAAAATCAGTTCAATAATATATATGCCTATAGGATTAAAATCAATTCAATGCTAGAAATTATGCCTATAGGTTAATAATCATCACACTAGTAGAAGTCATGCCTATAGGATTCTACTAACTGATTCAGAATTCGATTATCACTGTCAATCACTTAGACATCATGCCTATAGAATTGAACAATAATTTTGGACTTGTGAAGCGCCGAGATACTGTACTGAATAAAAATCATTAAGCAAATAGTAGGTCCTAACACTCGCATTAAAAAACTTATTTTGCACACTACTTCTCGCATGTTCATCACATAGATATCCTACCTATAGAACTTCGTGATTAATAAAACCTGCTAAACAGCTGCGTGCATTTGTTGGTTATATGTGGAGGTCAATATGAGTCCATATATGCTTTTATTTGAAAAGTCCTAATTGTTTTGCTTGTCACAAGTATTTTACAATTTTGAGAAACCTAGGCTTAGTCTAGAATCATCCTAAATAGAGGTCCCAATGCCTCAAGGACCATAGGTAAGGGACGGGTAGTGCACGCATAGGAAACGTATTAGAATTAAATAGAGCGCTTTAGGTAAAAACTCAAAGATAGTGATCGGGTAGCAGGAGATGATAGTATGTGCCCGCTAAATAATATGAGTAACACCCCTATCTTTGGGAAGTTGTGAAGTATTATTTATGTTGCACGGGGTGATCCTATAGGCTAAAACATTTAGGATCGCCCATCCTTATTAAATAGTTTTCTTCACTTTCTTAGACTAATTAGCATAATTTAAGTTCGGCCGGGAACCACCGTTGTGGACCTCGAGGGGTGCCTAACACCTTCCCCTCAAGGTAATTTGAGCCCTTACCCGATCTCTGGTGATGCAAACTGGTATAATCTGAGTTATTTTCTATAGGTGCCCTAACGCACCTTAACCCGTTAGGTAGCGACTCTAACAACCAATTCCTTTTCCCTACCCTCTCAAAAGGAGTTGTCAAAATGTCGAAACCCGATTTCGCAAGAAAAAGGGGGCGCGACAACAAGAATGAGCGCCCAAAGCAGGAGATGGCAGGGTTGCATACCTTAGTCACAGACTTGGGATCTTGAGTGGACGCCATTGCTACACAAAATTCCAAATCTGAGAGAAAGATCATGGCATGGCTGCGTGCACATGGCCAGACCTATCACCTAGACCCTGGCACTGTCTTCGACACAGACTAACTTGATCAGGGGAGTTTTCTTCACCTTTGCATTTTTCTTTCTGTGACATGGGGACATTCCGCCATTTAAAGTGCGGGGTGGTGATATGTGTGTGTTTATGTACATGCATATGAGTTTTCCTCTTGGTAGTTGTAGTTTGTTTTGTTTTTGTTAGCTGCAATAGTTATAGATAATCGGAAAAAAAACAAAATAGGGAAATTATTTTTGAAAAAATCATAAATATTTTAAATTTTTTGACTTTTCCCGATGATGGATATCATTCGACAGGTTTCTTAAGGGATTAAAGTCGAAGGAAAAAAAGAAACAAAAAGAATTTCTTGTTAGGTAGTGTATTAATTCCCCCTTGGTTTTTCTTTGTGTCGCGGTTCTTCTCCAGGTATTTTGATTTGAACCGGGTGTAGTTATGTAACAACCCGGTATGTCGTTACGTAAAACCTACATTATAATTGTTGTTATCGACTTGATATAGATTGGTTATCCTGTATTTGATGTATTAGAGTTGATAGGCTTGAAATCGAATGGTTGTAGTGAGAGTTCAGTCAATTAGCCTTTAAAAATAGCCTTAAAATGGGAAAAGTCAACTAAGGGTTGACTTATTGGTAAACGACCTCGGAATGCAAATTTTATGGCTCGGATAGCTCCGTTAGGGGATTTGGGACTTAGGAGGGTGTTCAGAATAATTTTGTGATGTCCGGTGTAGAATTAGGCTTGAAGTGGTGAAAGTCAGTTTTTGGCGATTCCGGTCGGCAGTGGAAAATAGGCTATCGGGGTCGGAAGAGAATTCCAACAATTGGAACAGGTTTGTAATGCCATTTTGGACTTGTCCGCAAAATTTCAGGTCAATCGGAGTTGTTTTGGATAGTTTCGGCATCATTGGTGGATTTTAGAAATATCAAAGTTCTTAGGCTTGAATCCGATGTGAATTTGGTGTTTTGATGTTAGTTTTGGTGTTTCGAGAGTGCAACTAAGTTTGAATGATGTTATGGGATATGTTGGTAAGTTTGGTTGGGGTCTCGAGGGGCTCGGGATTGATTTCGGGTGATTAACGGACACATCTGTACTTGAAAAATACTCTGTGCGATCGCGGGGTGTCAAATGCGATCGCATAGGTCAATTGGGAGGCCAGGAAAATATACTTTGTGCGATCGCAGGTGAAGGGACGCGATCGCAGAGTAGAGGGGAAATAAGTTGTGCGATCGCATAGCAAGTGGTGCGACCGCACAGGGGAAGGCTGGGCGTGTGAGGGAAGAGGACAAAAGCACAGTGCGATCGCGTGCACAGTGATGCGATCGCGGAGGTCTGGGGAAAATTGGTCAGTGCAATCGCGTTGCTTTGGCTGCGATCGCGGAGAGTAAAATAACTGGGCATATTTAAATAACCCTTCCGCGACTTAAACCCTCTTTTTCACCATTTTTGTACGGAAAAGAGCTCTTGGGGGCGATTTTGAAGAGGGAAATTCTTGTTCTTCATAGAGGTAAGTGTTCTAATCATTAAAACTCGATTATGGGTGATTATAGAGCATAAAAATAGTGTAAATTCATGGAAAAACAGTAGAAAAATTGGGTTTTAGGGCTTGAGATTATGAGACCTTCAAGGGTCGATTTGAGGGGTCAAACATACTCCGATTTGATGTTCTTTATATGTACGGACTCGTGAGAGGACGAAGAACATTTTGGTATAAAAATTTTTGAGTTTTGGGATGCGGGACCGGGGGTCGGGTTTTGACCGGTTTCGAATTTTTGAGTTAAATTTGATATCTTTCGATTGGAAATTGTTCCTTAAGCACATATTGATGATAAAAATCTAAACTTGGTAGATTTGGAGCCTTCGGAGGTTGATTCGAGAGGCAAGCGCATTGCGGAATAATTCCGGGCTAGTTTTGAGGTACGTAATGTCTTTAAATCCTGTCCTGAGGGCATGAAACCCCGGACTATGCACCCTTTCACGGGTTTTGAAATGAAAAGGTGGAAACTTTGGAATCATCTTTCCTATTTAGGCGACTATTGAGTTGCAAAACCGATTTTTAAGTCGTTGCTTAATTAGTATTTTTACATTATGATATATTTTGGGCTGTAAGCCGTGTTTGGGGCCTAGTGCCGACTTGTTTACCCTTTGGGGGTAATGTTTTACTATTTTCCTCACAGATATGTTATGATTTTTCACTCAGTCTTTTCTGTGAAATTGTTTTGACACTCAGAGTATTTTGATACTACTTCTTGAAAATGAAATACTGTTTTTGGGTCGAGAACCCGGTATATTTATGGCCTGAAGGGCAAATTGAGAGTGTCTGACTGAGTGAGGCTGCTGGCCTATATTTTGAGGATGATATGATATGAGTGAGGATGCGGGCCTATATTGTGTGTGATTTATGCCATGATGTGGCTTATTATAGCGCTTGGGCTGTAGGAGCCCCTACGGAGTCTGTAACACACCCCTAGTGAGAGCCGGTACCGATTGAGTGATGCCTGATGGGCACAGTGATTGTGAGGTTGCCTGATGGGCTGATACTAAAAGAGATTGTTACGAGAAATGATTATGGCCCAAGGGGCAGTTTTATGAATATTTTTACTGAGTTTCAAACTATGATTTACTTCGTTTTCAAACTGGTTTTACACAAGTGCCTTAATTTGTATAAGTTTAACTTTGCTTAACTGCTTGGACTAGAGTGTCTTGATGAGTTCGATCCTGAGTGAGTTATGTGCCATGTGTATATGAGGTTTAAGTATTCTGTGCACTGCATTTGATATCTAGAACTTTCTCCGTGTGTTTGCAAAGGGAAATAGTAGTTGTGTTCAATCTTGGAAGTGATACAGGCATTTCTTTGTTGAGCCAGCTATATATTTTACCCACAAAATTGTATGTATCGTAATTAACCTCGTTGAGCCTGTAATCATGTTTCTTTGGAAACAACATTACAAGTCTTACCCATTTATTTGAATTGACCATTTATTTGAACAGTGTACCTCTCGTGAGCACTTGAAATTATTATGAACTTTGTAAAAGTTAAAGTATGGGGTAGTTGGTTTGGCTTTTTAATGGAACTAATAAAATAAGAAAAAAGGTGCACTGATTTTGAAAAATAAGAGCCACTTGAATAGAGAGAAAAAAAGAAGAAAAAATTGATTAATTGTATGATTGTGAAAATTGGTCATTGATAAGTGGTGACTCTTGATGTATTTATGCTTAAATAAGTTGGGAGTTAATGTGAATTGATGTGAAGGTGGAGTATGGTTTGCCATAATGTGGAGTTGAGTGGTTAAGTATATGTATTAAAGTTCTTAGGGAGGTGTAGTTACTCTTATATCTAAAAATATCCTACCCGTCTTGCAACCTACATTACAACTAATTAAAGTCCTACTTGATCCTTTACTGAATGAACTCAATTTGTAGAGTCGTACACTACGGGCAAGCATATGGTTCATCTTTTGTGGAATATGGATGTTGTTCTTAACTTGAGTTCCTAATTGTTCTTAACTTTTATGGTGTGTGGAACTACTCTCTGTTGTTGTGTGAGGGAACTTGATCCATGATGGAAAGCTAATTCTTGACCTTTATATTAGATTAAGTGAGCGGGTTATAGATAATACATGGTGTTGTTGAGTCAAAATTTGAGGTTAAGATGTTAAAATATTGTACTTAATCTGTTTTAAAGAGTCTTAGTATGATGAGTCTTGAGTGTTGTTGAAAAACAACGTATTTAGGTGAAGTGTAGTTTGATTGCTCGGGGACGAGCAATGGTTTAAGTGTGGGGTGTTTATGGTAGGCTATAATTCTGTATTTTGGCCACTAATTGCACTTTAATTCGCTGCATTTTGCTAGTGTTCGAGCTTTAAATGGTATTAAGTTGCACTGAGTGTTTTATGCTTCGCATAAGCGATTCCGAATTACAATGAGTTTATGGAGCTAATTCAAGCTATTATGGAGCTTTGATGTCTGAGTAAAAGCCCATGGAGTAAGTTGGGATTGTGTTCGAGGATCAACGGATAATAGTGCACTCAACAAGAGAAACAAAGAATTAAGCAAGAAACCACCCAGGTGCACGACCGCGCACTGGGCGCGCATGATAAGCAGAACACTGACCAAAGTGTGCGGCCATATGCGCGATTACCTGCCCAGGTGCGCAGCCATGCACGTCTGTTTCGGAAAACTTTCCCAAGCCTATTTTGGTAATTTCAGAGGCAACTTCCCTTTACCTATATGAAGCTCAGCTCATCTAAAAAGAGTGTATCTTGGATTTTTGGAGTGACTTTTAGGAGAGAAGAAGCACGGAAACAACGGAAAAGCAAAATACTTGATCTAACTCATTCAATATGGAAATTTGTTTGAATTTGGAAATTGTAATGTCTTCTTGTTCTTCTAATACTCTTGCCATTAATATTTTCTCCTTTATGGAGTAATTTTCCTTAGGGTTATTGACGGACGTGATTGTTTTGGGTTTTACTTGATGTTAATTTCTCGAATTCAATGAATGAGATATAAATTGAACTACAAGGCTTATTGTGGTTTTAATATAATCGAACGAGAAGTTTTGCTTCTATTAGCATTGTACCATCTTATTTGGGTTTATTTTATGCCTTTCCAGGTAATCGAAAGAGATTAGAGAGTTATCAATTAACTAGTTGGGAAGAATAACCGAGAGGTGTTCTTCGAAAGATCATTCATTCATTATTTGTGTGCATATTTCATAGGACCTGTTATTAGGATAACTAAAGGAATCACATTTATTCGGAAGAAGAATTTGAATCCCTGAAGTAGCCTAATCATCTGTTGAAATCGAAGGAGTCAATAGAAGTTAATAATGAATTTAACACAGAGTTACCCGAAACAATAGTTGATCACATATCTTGTCAAAACGCTTACTTATCACCCTGATATTCAATCAATGCTCCTAATCATTAAAGTGTCATTATTTTTTACAATTGATAATCTTAGTGTTAATTGTAGTCGATAATAACATTAATCAAAGGTTTATTATCATGGATAATGTTGAGCTGAAGATTTATTAGAACATTATTTAAACAATTCCCTATGGAGATGATTTAATATTATATTATCTTTGACTAGCGAGCCTACGTTTTATACACTGATTTTGCGCTCGCGACGGACACGTCGGTTGCTAATTTTTGGAGCTTCGTCAGTGGGAGATTATCGACGTAGCTGCCTTGGCATCCGCAGACCTTTACTCTCCTCCTTTATCTTTTAATTTTGTTTATATTGTTCTACCTTCCTAGACAGTGTTTCATTTTCCAAACTGTGTTAATGTATAGATGCTCATGCACTCCGTGACAAACAGATCTTTTGGGATATTTTGTATTGAGTTGTAACATTTTCATCTTGTTTTTCCGAGATTTTTACTTACTTAAGCCTATTTCCGTATATTTTGAATTGTAAGATGTTGGTATGTGTGAGTTATCGGCTTTCCTAGTATCATGCTAGGCGCAATCACATCACATGTGATTTTGGGTCGTGACATGATTCTTAATATAGATTATAGCATTTCGTGATTTGGTACGAGATTCCTTTATGGTTTTGCTTTCATATTCCTTATTCATAGAGCTTCTTGTGAATTGAGTTGCGAAATTTATTACATTTATTTATTTTTGTTTATAGATCGAGTTGCACACCACAATAGGTGGAATAATGGAAGATTGATATTGATATGGTGGGACCGAGTTGCGCGCCGCAACGGATTTCATTTGTTATTGTTGATATTGATATGGTAAAATAAAGGAGGATCGTGTTTACGGTGGGACCGGGTTGCGCGCCTTAACGGTTTGTGTCTTTTGTATTCCTTATTGTACTGGGTTAGCTTCGGTGCTTTCGTACGAGATTTTAAGGATTGGTATTTCTGGTGTTATTAGTTTCGAGGACTGAGTTGATTTTCATAAGCTAGTTGCCTTACTCTTTCTGCATCTCTTTCCTATTATTATTATTATTATTATTATTATTGTTATTATTATACGTACATGTTATTGTAAGTGACCCGCTTTTGCCTCGTCACTACTTCGCCGAGGTTAGGCTGGACACTTACAGAGTATATGGAGTCGGTTGTACTCATACTACACTCTGCACTTCTTGTGCAGATTTTGGAGTCGGTCCTAGCGGCGGTCAGAGGATTGCTCGAATTGACCATCGGGCGGAGACTTGAGGTACAACTTCTCGGTATTTGCAGCTCTGAAGTCCTCTTCTACCTTAGCCTAGCGGTTTATTTCCTTTCAAACATTTTTGCTTTTATTTATCTGTATTATTCTAGTCGCTCGTGCACTTGTGATACCAGATCTGGGGTTGTATCTACATATTGCGGTTGTGATGACTTTTCGCACTTTATTTCAGTTCTATTTCAGTTATTTCAGTGTAATTGGTATCGGTTAATCTATTTTGTTAAAAATAGCCAAAAACTATTCTAACATTGGCTTGCCTTCCAAGTAAAATGTTAGCAGCCATCACAATCCCGAGGGCAGGGATTCCAGGTCGTGACAGTCGGGAGGTTGTTTTTTTATGTAAATTAAAAAATAAAAACAATAGTTAGATACCAGTACCTTATTGGGCCATTCAGTCCAATTTTCACCCATACTAACGGAGAGCTCTTAATTGCTATCGGAGGATAAATTTCAATATTTTGCACAAAGCTAAAGAGATAAAACATTCTTTATTAACTTACTATGATTTTTTATTTATTAATTTGCCATATCTCAAGTGAAATGTAATAATTAACCTGCCTAAAGAAAATTGCCTTCGGATAATGGTACTATTGTCATGCAATCACAACTGGAATATAAAATATTGTAATTCAAATGTATTTAGTAAGACAAAAAATACATAATAAATGAATTGTCTTAATTCTCTTAACTGGTTACCATGCTTTAGTCAATGGACACTTAGAAAAAATACTATATAAAGATAGTGGCTAGTTATATACTATATCAGTGAAGTAAAAAAAGTTTTATAAAAGTAATGGCAATTCCTAAAAGTATTTTGCTCATTATTGGTGTTGTGGCTACTTTGCTTTCTATAACTTTGGCTACACCAGGGACTGCCACATTTTATACGCAATATATTCGTAAGTATTTTAGTTTTCTTTCATTAAAATATTAATATTAACAAAATGGGATTTACATTGTATACATTGAGTAGTATAAATTTCTCTACTCTATAAGTAATTTTAAATTTATAATATCAAGTTAGGTATCATTTTTATTAGGTTATCATAATTTATATTTATTGAGATATTTAACTGCAATTATTACCTGTATATGACTTGATTTTTTACACTAGCAACGCTATAATTTAAACTTAAAAAAAGAGCTTTATTGATAACAAAAAACAGTATGAAAAATGATTACATATTCCTTATAAAATAATAAAAATAAAAAGGTTATTGATGATACATAAGTCATTTGACTTTAGAAACAAAACAAGAACAATTGTTTTATTCAAATGAGCAACAACGCAAGTGTTCATTCAATTATTTGCTTAATATTACCATTAAAAAATTGATACAGCTAATTCTGAACTTGTTTGAAGCTGAAACTTAATTATTATTGTTGGTGCAGCTTCAGCATGTTATGGAAACACACCTCAAGGTACCATTATAGCAGCAGCAAGTGATCCTCTTTGGAATAATGGTGCAATATGTGGCAAAACTTTCAATGTCACATGCACTGGTCCAACTAATCCAGTGCCACACCCTTGCACTGGCAAGAGTATTGTGGTAAAGATTGTTGATCATTGCCCTGGATGTGGTGGAACCCTAGATCTCTCTAAAGAAGCCTTTTCAACCATTGCTAATCCGGTCGCTGGTGTTATCAAAATTGACTATGTCCAGTAAGTAACAATTTTCTAAATGTATATATACATGTATACTCTTTACCAAAAATACGAAATTCAACTAAACCATGTAACTATATGTTGTATCTGTCACTGAGTATATTATTGTATAATTTTCAGGACTTCATGAGGGCATCAAAGGCGCATGGAATTCCCATCTATATTATATTTAACATATCGAAATATATTCCATAGAGAAGTTGATTTGATCAATAATCAATTTAATGCATGTATTTGACCAATTTTAAGAATAAAAGTTCATCTTTTCCTTTTCTCTTTGTTCTATGTTGGAAAATATTGAGCATATTTTATCAAGCGCAAGTTATTTATCACATGAAGACTGCAAGGCACGGTTATTTTTTACATGGGAGAGGAAGGATAAAACATAGATCATTTGAATTTCATTAGTAATAAGGATTCAGAATATCACATATTAATTAATCAAAGAGAGATTCAATAACGAAAAGAAAATGTCACGATCCGAAATTCCCACCGTACGGATCGTGATGTTGCCTAACATTTCACTTGCTAGGCAAGACAACATTAGAGAATCATTAAGCCAATTCTTTTACATTTCCATAATTAACAACAAATAAGCTACAACGAGTTAAAATGAGTGTTGAGTTATATATAACAGCTTCAATATATATACTAGTACCCAGAATCTAGAGTCACAATTCACGAACTTCTAAGACTTCACTACAAGTAAATGTCTGAAAGAAATACAACTGTTATCGAAATGAAAGAAACAGTAAAGTGTAATGTATATAAGGGGACGCTAGGGTCTGCGAACGCCGGCTGATCTACCTTGGGTCTCCTATCAGATGAATCCTGCAGCCAAACTCACGATCAGCTCGGACCAGCACCAAAATCTGCACAGGAAGTGCAGAGTGCAGTATTAGTACAACCGACCCATGTACTGGTAAGTGCCGAGCCTAACCTCAACGAAGTAGTGACGAGACTACGACGGGTCACTCACACTACAACTTGTACGCGGTATATATGATAAAAGCAGAAAAGGGAGACAGAACATGTATAAGCAGTCATTTGCAAGAAATAACTACAACTCTCAGAAATAAGTCAATAGTGTTCAGAAATCACCAATCCTTAAGTGCAATAAAAAATACCGTAAAGCTAGCACAATTCAGGGAAAGTATAAACACATAGGTTGTTGCGGCGTGCAACCCGATCCCACCGTACATCTCATATTCCTCCTTTATATTCTCATTATAGCATAAATAACAGAATTAAGGATGGCAATGGGGCGGGGCAGATGCGGGACGGGTTTTGTTTGATGCAGGACGGGCAGGTTTACTCTTATGCGGGGGCGGGGGCAAGGCGGGTTAAAAAAAAGTTTAAATTTTTTAAAGCGAGGCAGGTTGCGGATTTAATGCGGGGCAACTTAATCAGTTTCTTTTGGGGCTCTTCCGCACCCACTCGCTCACAAGTTCATTCTTTCATGAATCTCATCTTAATCAGTTTCCAGTTATTTTATTTTTCTTCCTTGTTCCATTTTCGGCAATCGATATACTTCGCTAGACTTAGTCTTTTTTGTTGTTGTAGGTATCGAATCTTCTGCAGTAACGGGATGTAAAAAAATTAACTCTCATATTTGTAGAAAGCACAAGTTATATTCTAGTCATGATTTGGTAACAAGAATGTTAAACTGATGATTCTAGTCAAATGGAAATATGAAATCACAAGTCATATCAGAAACAAACATCAATATAAATTGAGCCCATTTGCTTTTCTGATCATGACTCATTTGCTTCTCCCTCTCCTTTCCAGTAAAAAAAATTAAAGAAAAAATAAAAAAAACATTAAGCGAGGCAGGGCATAGCAGGGCAGGGCGGAGTGGGGCGGGGTTGGTTGAAATTTTTGTGGGTCTTGCCAAACCCGCTCCGCACCCGCCCTGCCCTGCCCCATTGCCATCCCTAAACAAAATATAAATAAAAGCATTGCGCCGTGCAATCGATTACACCATATCACAATAACATAATCATAGTTCACCCTTATTCCACCGAACAATCCACTCTTATATTACCTATTGCGGCGTGCAACCCGTTTCCACCGTACAATATCAATTCACCCTTATTCTTCCTCAATATATCACCCTTGTTCCCCCATGTTGCGGCTTGCAACCCGATCCCACCATATCAATATTAATTACGCAGTATGTACAAAATTTTGACAATTCAAATCACAGAAACCCTACAAAATACTTAAAATCCAAACTGAAATAAATAGGAAGCTTGTACATGTAAAGACCCGTAAAATCCTTAACCGAGACGATGCCCGGTTAGATCCTTGTTAGGTTCGGACCTTTAGGATTGAAAAGCACCATGCAGACTTAGAGGAACAATTTCGTAAAGGGATGCAGATATGCGGTCCACTATGGGATCGCAAACCTGCTTTGCGGACCGCATAATGGCCGCAGAGTAGGGCAGGAGACTGCCCAATTTGAGGGCAGTTATGCGGTGCATTATGCGACCGCATAACTGTTATGCGGTGCATTATGCGATCGCATAACAGTTATGCGGACCGCATAGTGACCGCATAACCAGACAGTTGGGTCGCCCAGTTGAGGCCAGTTATGTTTGCCCGCATAACCAAAATGCGATCCCATTTTGGACCGCAAACCTGCGTCGGGGCACCCATTTTCTTAAATAAAAACCCGACCCTCATTCCGTTAAAACACCTATCTTGGGACATTTTTTCAACATTTTTCATGATATCTAGAGTGAGATAAAGGGCCTTAGAGTGAGAGAGTGACCCTCGTCCATCTCTCTTAAATCCTTGCTTTAAATTTTGAAGATTATCAAGGAAAGCGACCTAGGCCTTCATCCTCAAGGTAAGAGTCTATGCCTTAGCCCTAAATTTTGAAACCCATACTGAAAATAAGTAATTAATAAGAGGGTCCATGGGTATAAGGGTTATTGTCCTTGCATGCATGTGATCATATAGTCCTAAATTATATGGGGAAGTGTTAAAACAAAGGTAGAATAGAATGAGGAATGGGTTGGGTTAATCTTTCACTAAAAAGGGACCACGCAACCTTAATGAACACATAATATTTGATAAAATGCTCAAGTGAGCTAGGGCTATAATCATTATTCCAAATTTTGGGTTCAATTGTGCTACATTGTGAAATAGATTGAATGTGCTAAAGGTTTCGGCAATTGTAGTAGAAATTAAGGGGAAAAAACCCAATTAAGGTATGTATGGATAACTCTAATCTCCATAGGATGAACTTATTGGTGTTCAAATACCGGGTATGAGTCCCCTGCTTGATTCTCTGAAGAATTGATGGCTTCAATATGTTTAATTTGGGAAAACTCATGTTTCCATATGGTTCTAAGTTGCTACCATGTCACTATGCTACTTGAAAATGTAAATTATGCTTATCGTGTTCTTTTCTTTATTATGTGTACGAATCCTTATATGTTGGTTCTAGTTGACATGGAAGATGATTATATGAAATGGTTAAAGAGAGGAATGTAACACAAATGGTTAGATATGTCCAAGTTCCAAGAACTGTATGATAAATGATGGAAATAGGAATGTGAATCGAATAATTAAAATTGATATAGTTATGTCCCAAAGTGAGATGGCTTAGCCGATCGGGCCGAGATAGGAATTCATGTTGTACACATGGTGGTAATTGAATCGAAAGTATGATATTGGTAATGTATCACTGTGTCAAGTGAGATGGCTTAGCCGATCGGGCCGAGATCGGGCTCCGTGTGAAAATGACACGGTGGTAATATGAATTATGATGTTGATGATGTCTCAGTTGGGATGGCTTAGTCGGTCGGGACGAGACCGGAATCCGTTGTCGTACCCCCTTTTTCCTAGCACGGGTTAGGTATGGAGAGATCGGGTTTATGACATTACGGACAACTCCTTAAAGGAAAGGTTTAAGGAAGAGTCGACACCTAACGAGTTTTATGGTGCGTTAGGGCACCTAGAGTAAATAACTCATGAACTAGTTTGCGTTACTAGAGATCGGGTAAGGGCTTGAAGTTATCCCAAGGGGAAGGTGTTAGGAACCCCTCAAGATCCACAACTGTGGGTCCCAGCCAAGAAGTTTTGTGAATTTGGACGGTGAACAAGTAGAAAATAAGGTTCATGTAAGAGGGGATTTCAAACAAGTATGAAAATCTTTAAAGGCTTTGGGACAACATTAGAATAAACATTTGACAAGAACTGTCCTAGGTTTAAAGTAATATGGATCACATCAATGCTATACCCGTATGTCACGACTCGAAGAGGGGCTACACGTGGTATTAGTGCACCGGTCATCATATTCATATTCTACCCTTCCCGCCCTGTTAAAGTATTTAAAACGCGTGTGTCGGTCACAAAGCTTATTGCGTGCTATTACCCGTCCCATTATATAAATCCTGGAGGGTATTTAGGACTACTAATCCTACAAGGCGAGTACTAGGCCGAGCCTTTAGGTTTAAGAGGATAAAATATAAGCAACATGTAAAACATCAAATAGGACTACAAATACGGGAACACATAAGAGCAAATAATGGCTCACAGATCCCTCCACAAGTAAACACATAACTAGCACGTCTCAAACACAATTAAGGTCTCAAAGTCAGGATTTAAAACAGGAGTTTTTGAGTTGGAAATCAGTATGGTTTCAGCAGTTTAGAAAAGAGAATGCCTTTTGAAAACTCAGTAATGAAACTGGCATTCAGTTTGAAACAGAATAGTTTGAAAAGAAGAGTGATTGACTTTAGATTCCAGTAAGTAACAGAAAAATGCACAGCAGTTCAATGAAGTCCTCAGTAAAGCAAATGAAGAACTTTTAGAAAATTTCGGTAAAGCATGATTTAGAATGGCAGAGTGATTTAAGGGGGCAAGTGGCTTTTGGAAGATCCAGTAGTTTAAAGCAGAATAGGAGTCAGTAGTTTAAGGAAGACTTTAGTAAAAGGAGAGTAAGTAAACGTTTTCAGGAAACAGTAGTTTTAAAAAATATAGAGCAGGTATTCAATTAAATGGAATGATTTTTAGTGAAACTGCCTCTGAAACCCAGTAATTCTAAAACATACAGAGCAGTAATCTAATAACTTAGTTAAAGAGGAAATGAATGCATGATTTCCAGAATCAGTATTTGAAAAACAGTAGAGTGGGAGTTTGTAGGAAATAGGGTGAACTTTAGATAGAGATAAAACAGGAATGAAAAGCATCAAAATTTAAGAACTTCAAAAAAAAGGGACTGATTGGTCCTAGAACCAGCTAAGTGAAACACGATTAGGTTTTTGGTTTTAATAATGTATTAGTGTTAAAGTTTTCCTAGGCGTTCGTATACATTGCCTATTTGTTTAAAGGTGAGCATGCAGACTTCAGTTCCAATTTTAAGAGAGGTGATGCTATATTTGCAGACTGTTTCAACCAATTGACCCATTTTAGCGAGGTTAAACATGCTGATTAGGTGTTCAACAACTGTAATTCAAAACCAATATGAAGTCCTAGATAACATGATATCTAATGCACATAAGTAAAAATCCTATAGGCATGTTTTCTACATGCAATGCTTATGAAGATGCAGTAGCCGTACATTATATCACTTGTTGTAGTTGTTAACTGTTAACGAGGCTTATAAAATGACAGGAACATAATAGAGATGCTAAAATAAAGAACCTAAACATGATTTTTATTGCCTGATATGCATGTCCTAAACAAGATACTATTGCACACATAGTGAAATAAATCCTATAGTCATGATTTCTACCCGTCACTATACTAAACATGCATAACCCCTTCCCATATCCAGTATCCAGCCCCGATTATTCCATTACATGTTATTTATCACGACCAAAATTTTCCCTCTGTTGGGTATCGTGATGGCACCTAGTCCTAGAGACTAGGTAAGCCTAACAGTTAATAATAACAACAATAAGTAAAGGAACACTAACAGTCTAGATATAAAAACCTTGACCGAATTTACAATGTTTTCCCAAAACCTGTAATACAAGTCATAAGCTCTACGAATTTCCTACGACTTCTAAATACAACTGTTTTGGAAATAAATATGACAGTGTATGAATAATAATACAAGGAAGGTGACTCCGAAGCCTGCGAACGCAGCAAAAGGTTACCTTGAGTCTCCTCAGCAATCATCCGCGCAGTTACTAACAATCAAAAACTGGATCTGTGCAAACAAAAATCACAGAAGAGTAGTATGAGCACACCACAGCAGTGCCCAGTAAGTATCAAGACTAACCTCGGTGGAGTAGTGACGAGGACTAGTCAAGACACCACTGGTCTACAAAAATAATTAACATGAATATAGAAGTAACCGAACACTACATCTATCTAAGAATTTACACGATAATTTACAACAATGACAATATAATGCGGAAGGAAAATTACAGAAAAGTAACCACGAAACAACATAAATTACACAGGAAGATGGATGGCAAAACATTCCAAACCCGAAGAAAACACAATGCAATAGAGAACCCCACAACTCAACTCTGCATCTATTTATTCACATCGAGCCTTAGCCATTAAATTTCATAAATTGGTGGGAACCCTTAAACAACAGATCATATGAAAAGCTTTGCTAATAAAATCATTTTTATGTAGAAAGATTTCCTTTGAAAACATACTTTCTCCAAAATATATATAAGTATATGTACTAGAGAGGGTTACGTAAAACATAGTTTTCTTTCAAATTACGAAGTTTCCAAAGATACTTTCCAAATAAAGACTTCCAAGTATCATTTTATGCAAGACTAGTGCTTTTCAAATATACTTTCGATGTAAAAGTCTTCAGCTATAATCATTTCGAAAACCATTACTTTTCAATAATACCTTTTCAGAAAAATCTCGTAATCATAATCTCCTCAAGGTAAATCTGTCGGAACTCAGTCCGTACTCAAAACTTGTCTTGTCAATAAATGTAGTAAGGGATCAATGCGAATATCCGGATTTAAACAACGGAATATTAACTCTTAAACAAATGCGGTAGATATCAAACAAGAACACGGAAAAGTATAATGCAAAGACAAGTGCACGGCATGTCCCCTCGTGCTAAAGTAAATAATCACTTGGCACGGAATGTCCCCTCGCGCATAAATAAATAAATGAACACGTGGCACGGAATGTCCCCTCGTGCGATAAATAATAAACAATCGACACGGCATGTCCCCTCGTGCGATAAATAATAAACAATCGACACGGCATGTCCCCTCGTGCGATAAATAATAAGCAATCGACACGGAATGTCCCCTCGTGCGATAAATAATAAACAGTCAGCACGGCATGTCCCCTCGTGCAATAAATAATAAACAATCGGCACGAAATGTCTCCTCGTGCGATAAATAATAAACAGTCGGCACGGCATGTCCCCTCGTGCGATAAATAATAAACAATCAGCACGGAATGTCCCCTCGTGCGATAAATAATAAACAATCGGCATGGCATGTCCCCTCGTGCGATAACCTCACGATCACTCGGCACGCCATGTCCCCTCGTGCATAGATAAATAAATACACAAAAAAATCGACGAAACACATCAACTATAGGAACCATAAATCACAATGTCCCAGCAAGGGAATCAACAATGCAACCAATACCATAACAGCAAAGCAATAATAGAAAACACACCATCCCGGCAAGGGAGTCAACAATGAAAAACAATACCATCCCGGCAAGGGAAAAACAGCTATAACCAATCTCGCCTAAGCAATTAACTTTACGGAATAAAAATCAGCTCAAACGAAGGCCCAGTAATAGGCAACATCAAGAAAACATCAGCAACAAATTTATTCATCAATTAGACCCAAGTAGCTCATAAGAGAAAAAGACATATAGATCACAATGTAAGACGCATGGGCATGCTTGACTCTAACGAACGACTGTTCTAACTACGACTAAACAACTATAAAGCTAGATAACACTAATATAGTCAATTGAGCAGTTTTAGAAAGAAAATATAGCATGGAGGTGAGAGCAGTAAAATATTCGATTAAGTCAATTAAGATCAAATAGCCAACGAAGGAATCAAAAAGCAAGTAATTCTAATTTAAGCAGGGAAGGATGAAGTAAACAACCAAGGATTCAATTATAACAATTACAACTCATACACAGGTAACATAAGGACCTACGAATCCTAAAAGGTCAATCTATTAGCAAATAAGTCCGAGTACACACTCGTCACCTCGCATACACGGACTACAGTCAACAAAGAAGACTCAACCCTAAGGGGGAGTTCCCCCACACAAGGTTAGGCAAGATACTTACTTCGTTTCGCAACAAAATTCAAGGTTTCCAATAAACCTTCGCCTCACAAATTCGTGTCTGAAAGCTTCAAATCTAATCACAAACAATTCAATACACTCAATACGAATCGTAGGAATTAATTCCATATAAAATTACTAATATTCTGGATTAAAATCTGAAATTTATTTTAAAATCGACGGCGGGACCCATGTTTCGAATCCCAGAAAAACTCACGAAATCCGAACACCCGTTCCGATACGAGCTCAACCATACAAAAATTATCGAATTCCGACATCGGATGACCTTGCAAATCCTAAATTAAAGTTTTGAAGATTTCTACGATTTTCAACCCAATCTTTACCTATTTAAATTCAACAATCTTCCCACAACCTTATTGTTACAAGCATGTATAACTAATACTTTCACACCCAAGAATCATTCTCCTAATCCCCCATCTTTACCAAAAAATCGAAATTAAGGACTAGGGTATGGAATCCTTACCTCTTGGATGAAGATTTTGTGATTGGGTTCCTTGATTCTTGAAGATTGATGCAAGATTGGATGGCTTGAATGTTGGGTTTCCTCCTTATCTCTCTAAAATGCTATCATCTCTCTCTAGAATGCTCAGAAAATCACCCCAAAATAAACCCCAAAGCCTATTTATAAAAATGGGGTCGGGTTATTAAAATAGGAAGATTAAGCCTCCGAAACAAGGTCTGCGATCGCATAATGCGTCGCAGAATGGGTATGCGGACCGCATACGCGTCTCATAACTCGGTGCCCAAAACTGGGCAGTTCTGGAGCACTCTGCGACCATTTTTGCGGTCGCATATAAAGTATGCGGACCGCATACTTGATATGCGATCGCATTATCACTCCCACAGGAACGCATTTTTCCAGCTTTTGGTAATTTGATCATAACTTTATGTAGGAATGTCCAAATGACGAACAGTTTGAAGCTTTGGAAACTAGACTCAAAGAGCTTTAAGTTTATAGGTTATAAACCATATAATTCTTCATATATTTAGAGATATGCTCGTCCAAAGTAGGGTCTTGTGCGCATTCTCTTGGAATTTTAGTCTATTATGCAATTTTCCAACTTGGCTTGTACTTGGAACTTTCCTTAGACCCCATATATATTATAATATTCCTCGTACACTTATTATAATATTCAATTGGTATCCATCATATTAATCGACCTCGTCCGCACATAAAATAATATAATTATAACGCGTCAACTTTCTAATTTCTCCAAAATTCGCCGAATTGTTCTACGGACTAACAAATCCAAATCAGAACATACGCCTAAGTGCGAAAGCATCGTACGAAGCTATTGACATCATGGAATCTCCATTTCGAGGTCATTTTCTTAAAAGTCAACTGTCTGGTCAACTCTTTCTATTTAAGCTTCGAAGTGAGAATTTTTCTTTAATTTAAATTCCGAATCTTCCGAAAACTAAACTTGACCACACACGCGAGTCATAATACATATTGCGAAGCTACTCAAGACCTTAAGTCCTTGAACGGAGTATAAATTCTTAAAATGACAAGCCGGGTCATTACATTCTCCCCTCTTACACAAACGTTCGTCCTCGAACATTCTAAGTATTGTTTTGAGATTACCAAATTGATGATTTTACTTTTACACCTATACTCATGGTTGATTCCATGCTACCGTATTTCAGATAAGCCCGACAACATATCTCATTTGAGATCATTCCTTTTATTCATATAACTTTAAGATCAATTTCTTACACTCCCACATTTTCACAATAACGCATGGTTTTTAGTCTCAACTGGCTATAGCAACTCGTTCCTACGCACACATGATAGTTCTGAAGTACTTCAAAATTTCCTGGGGTATTACATTCTCCCATGCTTAGGATCATTCACCCTCAACCACATAATGTAACTTATCTCTTCTCTTGCACGTCTTCATCTCCCAAATTTTTCTAACTCCCAAATGTTTTAGAAATTTCGGCAGAGTCTCCCCTGTAAANAAAGTTGCTCATAATAAATTCCAGCATCATCAATTAATCTCATATTAACCACCACCTTAATTTCGAATTTTCACAATACTGACAACAGAATGTGAGGCATGAAGACCTCATGATTACTTACTCGGATTAATGAGTCACATTTAATGCCACGCTCATCTCATACGCTAAAACTCAATGTTTACAGCACAAAAATGGCTGAATATGAACATAAAATATACAAGAATTA
>ML251213.1:0-19373 GCA_005239495.1 Nicotiana undulata | reverse complement strand
GATCAAATACAGTATCGAGTGCCAGTCGTGCCTCCCCTAGTTTGGGGGCGTGACATAACCACTTCCATATGTTTTAAAGCTTTTGATGTATTGAAATTGTTGAGTAGTTGGCTTGTCTAGTTCCACAATAGGCGCCATCACGACGAGTTGGTTTTGGGTTATGCCAATTTTCTACTGTGAAATATATTGTGGTTAAGTTCACATATTTTTCTTTGTTGTTCATTTACAGCATATTAAAGTGGGCGTATATTTTTTGCGCAAAAACTATTGCTATCACCTTCCAAGTTATCCACATTCAAAATATGCACTAACAAATTTTGTTTTTGATAAGTATATGACTAAGTTGGCTAGTGTTCATGTTACAACTCAAATTCACGTACGTTAGTTCATGTAGCAAGTTATTCTACGTAAATCTGAGAAGAGATCATCTTTGATATGATAAGAAGTTAATCCTACTGGTCTTAAATGATACAAGGGTGTAATAAGATTGTCTCCCAATTTACTTGGACTTACGGGGTTATCTACCCACAAAATTGAATATCTATGAGTCTAAATTCCAATGCATTAAACCGTTTGTTGATACGGTCTCGAAGTAGAGAGGTATTCGCATTTTTGCGAGACTACACCAAGCAGCTCTCTATGGGGCCCACATAGGCGGTTTAAGACATATGGATATATATAAGATGCCTCAACCCGATTTTAAGTCATTCGTTTTTAGTGTATTCAGATCATTGAACCCTAAAAACAATCTCTCATGGTTCTCTCATGATACAAGATCCAATCAAAGGGCAAACAACACAAATCAAGTGTCGGGAATCCCGTGGCGCTGGTAAGTTTCTTGTTCTCCTTATTGTTGCTGATTTTTCTGTTGTTCCATCTCACTTAAGAGGTTTCTTTGGAGTGGTTTATGTTATGTAAAAACTCCCTCAAGTTTTTAAATATCAACCCTAGGTGATTTCAAGTCTTATAAAGTGATTCTAGTGCCGAACTGGGTGAGACTACTGGTCATGACTTGGGCGATTGGTTGTCTGAGCAGTTCGTACTGGGTGAGACGAGATTTATAAATCTGGGATCAGTGCAATAAGATTAAGTGAAATACATTAAAAGACAGTTACCCTCATTGGTTTTAATGAGACGATGATCTAAGTCAAGAGAAAAGATTTCAAGGGTTGGTTAGCTCTGCAGTTGGTTAGGAATTTCTACACATTTTCTCCGTTATGGTGGTATCGTCAGCATTATAGACGGATGTATGTACATATCTTATAAGGTGCATTGAGAGCATCAAATTCGTAGAATTCTGGCTATTAAGGTTCAGGGAGCATCGTTATGGTCAGATGATGGACTATGCAGTGTATGGTGCCGATTTAGCAAAGGTACGCACTTGTGTTCTGGTGACTTCTGTGGTAGTTAATACGGTGTTCATGTATTGGGAGCAGGCCTGGCAGAGAATTTTCGGTGTTGGAATTGAGTTCGGAACTTGCGGTATGGATAAAGGAGGGTATCTTCAGATTTTATCAAGCTTATGTGTTAAACTGGGTTATGGAAGCACGGGCAGGTACATGAGGAGTTAAACAGTGATTTCAGATAATTAACTCCAGGGCAGTTCTTGGCACGTTCGAGGACGAATATCTGTTTAAGTGGGGGAGAATGTAACGACCCGACCGATCGTTTTGAGCTCTAGCACATCGTTCAGCGGTTGGAAGTCATGAACAACTTCATTTCAGGTATTATGACTTGTGCGTATGGTCGGAGTTGAGATTCAGGAAGTTCGGAGTCAAATTGGAAAGCAAATTCTCATTTCGGAAGCCTTAAGTTGAAGAAATTGACTAAGACTGGAATTTGGAGTAAAACGACCTCAGAATCAGGATCTGAAGGTTCCAGCAAGTTCGTATGATGATTTCGGACTTGGGCGTATGTCCGGATCAGGTTTTGGATAACCCAAGAGCATTTCGGCGTATATTGTAGAAATCAACATTTTAGAAGAAATTTCCTAAGTTTGGAGTGGAAAGCATTTCAGAGATATTGATGTCCGTTTGGGATTCCGAGTCTGGGAATAGCTTCGTATGGTGATTCTGGAGTTGGGATCGCGATCGAAGGTGAATTCGGATGTCCGTAGGTTAATTTGAAGTCATTTGGCTAAAGTTAGAAATTTGAAGGTTTTTGAAGAATCTGACCGGAAGTGGAAATTTTGATATCGGGGTCGGAATGCGATTCCGGAAATTTGATCAGGTCCGTAATGTCAAATATGACGTGCAAAATTTTCCGTCAATCGGACGTGATTTGATAGGTTTCGGCATCAGATGTGGAAGTTTGAAATTTCAAAGTTCATAAAGTTGAATTGTAGTGTGATTAGTGATTATGGCATTGTTTGATGTGATTTGAAGCCTCGAGCAAGTCCGTGTGATGTTATGGGACTGAGTCGTGCGTTTGGACGGGGTACCGGGGACATCGGGTGTGTTTCGGGGTGGTTTCGGATCATTTCGGGCTGTTTTGAGATGGCTGATGCAAGTGTCTGGTGTTGTTCTTCGCGTTCGCGAAGAAGAATTTGGCATCCGGGACTTTGCTCTTCGCGTTCGCGAAGAAGAAAGATTTCTGCTACGCAGGTCTGACTTCGGAGGCTCATATCTCACAATCTATAAGGAATTTTGAGATGATGTAAAAATGAAAGTTGTAACCCTTTGAGTATAGTTTCAAGACATATACACCCTTTTTCATTTGGAGTTTTGTGAAAAAGGTTATGACCATTCTACTAGAGGCTGGTTAAGAAGAGTAAATAGGAAAGCTGGAATTTTTGTTCTATGCGTTCGGGGTGTTGTACCGCGTTCGCGAAGAGTAAATGGGAGAGCTAGAATTTTTTTTCTATGCATTCGAGATGGTGTACCGCGTTCGCGAAGAGTAAATGGGGGAGCTGGATTTTTTGTTCTATGCGTTCGTAGTGAGTGACCGCGTTCGCGAAGAAGGATCGGACTGGGCAGTGAAGTGTTTTAAAAGACGGGTTTTGGGCCATATCTTCTCATTTTTCACTTGGTTGGTCGATTTTTGGAGAGCTTCAAGAGGGGAATTTCATCATCTATGTCAAGGTAAGTTGTTTCTACTCGTTTCTAAGTTAAATACAAGATTATTACACGAATTAGATATGAGAAATTGAGGAAAATTTGGGAATTTTTGAAGAAAACCTAGAATTTGATAAATTGGATTTTAACCACGAATTTGAGCATGAACATGTGAGTAAAATGTATATTTGAACTAGTAAAGCTATGGGTAGAGTTTATCTTTGAGAAATTTCGGAATTCGAGCATGTGGGCCCGAGAGCATTTTGGTCAATTCATTGAGCGGACTTGGGAAATGATATAATTTGAATTTGTTACAAGTATTAGAGTGAATTTTCATTGCTTTGCCCGTTATTTGGTAGTTTTGGGGCATTGTGCATCAAGTTGGAGCCGTCGGGAGGGCTTGGAAGCCGATTATGAATCTTCGGAGCGAGGTGAGTATCCTTTCCAACCTTGTAAGAGGGAATTGTCACCATAAGTACTCTATTTGCTGTGTATACTTGTTGTGGGGGGCCACGTACGTACCAAGTGACGAGAGTTCGTACGTAGCGACTATTATGCTATGTCGGGTAGTTTTAGAATTCACAAGCATGCCTCTATGTGCCCTATTTGCATTTTTGGATGTATTATGAGTTACCTATTACTTCGGAAATGGTATGAAAACATGGAACGTTACAATTTAACCCCCAGTTGAGTTATCCATGGTATTGGCATAGTCCTACTGAGTTCATTGTTGTTTTGGGTACATATATATATATATATATATACACATATACGTTGTATATCGATTCAGCACACGAGTCGCAGGAATGATTCGCGACCGTGGGGAGCTTTATATCAAGTCAGCACACGTGTCGCAGGTATGATTCGCGATCGTGGGTGAGATTATTATTACATGATATGATCGAGTCAACACACGAGTCGCAGGTATGATTCGCGATCGTGGGGAGTTTTACGACCATTCAGTCTTTATATACCGCCCTACGACTCCGGCCGGTTGTCTTATTCCTGTGTGCGCATGACTATTTGGTATTATTCGTGGGTATTGACTTGACATAAAGTTGGGGAAAAGAAAGCGGAAATTGTTATTTACTTTTTGTATTTACTTGGATTTCTGTGCTTTATACGTATTTGTTGTTCACTGTCTTCCATGCCTACCGTTTCCATTATATCCTATTATATTATACTGCTGGACCCTAGTGAGTGTCAAGTCGACCTCTCGTCACTACTTCTTCGAAATTAGACGGGATACTCACTGGTTACATATTTGTTTATGTACTCATACTGCACTTGTTGTGCATTTTGTTGCACATGTACCTTCATAGTACAGTGATTGATTTGGAGATTTATACGGGCTGCATTCATCCGGAGTCGTTCCGCAGCTGACAGAGTCTCCCTTCTATGTATTTACACTTCAATTTTTTCAGTCCTTGTCCAATTTGTTCCTCGGACAAGCGTTGTATAATTGTATAAATTCTTAGAAGTTGCTCATGTACTTGTGTCACCGGGTTCTGGGGATGTGTTGAGATTTATTTTATTGAATTAAATTGATTTCCTGTCGTATTTAATTTATGAAAATTTATTTATTTAATTATGAAATGCAAGGAAAGGCAATGATTTCGAAGATGTTAAGCAGGAAAGTATTTCATCTAATTTAGGGGTTGGCTTGCCTGACAGTGGAGTCTGGTGCCATCACGACCTATAGAGTTTGGGTCGTGACAAACACGTTCCAACCAAAATTTGAACTTAAAGTAATTCTTATTTCACTATTGGACGCCGAAACGCTCCTGGGTCATCCAAAACCCGTTCTGAATACACGCCCAAGTCCGAAATCATCATACGAACCTGCTGGAACCTTCAAATCCTAATTCGGAGGTCGTCTACTCAAAATTCCAATCCTAGTCAATTCTTCCAACTTAAGGCTTCCGAAATGAGAATTTTCTTTCCAATTTAACTCTGAACTTCCCGAAATTAAACTACGACCATACCTACAAGTCATAATACCTGAAATGAAGTTGCTCATGGCCTCAAACTGCTGAACGATGCGCTAGAGCTCAAAACGACCGGTCGGGTCGTTACATCAGTTTATAAGAAACTCTGAGAAATAAGACAACTTGATAGTAGGTTGGATTAGCATAGTAATTGATATGATAAGGGGTGGGCATAAAATCTGAAAAATCGAATTCTGAACTGAAATGAATTAATTTGGTATTTCTGTTTCAGTTTTTACGATATTTTGGTTTATTTCGGTACAGAAATTCTGGTATTTCTGTAATTCGGTGCGGTATACGGTATTCTATTTTTGATATTTCGGTATACCGAAATATCGAAATAGTTTAGTCCAAGCCCAACTAAAATTTTATTTTTTAGCCCAATAACCTTAAGCCCACACCCCAAAAGTCCAAAACCCCCAATTCCCTAATCCCTTACCCTTAGGCTTAGTCGCTTAGAGTTAGAGACAACCAAGAATTTCAAAAAACCCTTAGTCCCTCACGACTTTGCTTGGTTGTTGCGGCAGTCGGATTCACGAGTTATGACTTACGACTACAACCTCGGGGACGATGAATCCTCTCCTCGGCGATTCATTCTATACAACTTCATTCAGGTTCATAGCTTCTTTACTGTGACTTATTTCGCCAGTTTGGCATTAAGGCCGAACTACAGTTTAAAGCATTGATGAACAACTCAAAGATGGAATTAGAGTCCAAAGTAATAAATCAGGTCTTCTAATAAAATCAGGAGTTTGAGGACAATGAAAAGCTTTAGCAAGGTTCCAACAAGCAAATTAAGAACTTCCATAAATCTTGAAGCAGAGATGAAAAATATAAAGACAGTCTACCCCAAGAGCTATAGATTTGAATAGGCAGAAGCCTCATAACATAGCATGACAGTTTATTTGAAAAATCTATGACAATTTCTAAAATATAAATTGTAGTCCCACTGTAATCTACTTGGCTTTGGTATAATAGATCCAGTAGTAATGCTTTTGATAGAATCCTAATGAAGTAATCATGCATTAAAAGAACATAACTGGCCAAAGTTGGAAATTTGAAGGTTTGGAAAGTTCATAAGTTTGACCGAGAGTTGACTTTCTTGATATCGGATTCGGACTATGATTTTGGGAATTGGAATATCTTCATTATGTCATTTGGTACTTGTGTTCAAAATTTGAGTTCATTCCGAGTTGATTTGATATGTTTCGGCGCGTGTTTTTGGAAGTCGATAGTTCGAAAGTTCATTAAATTTGATTTGAGGTGTGATTCGTCGTTTTGATGTTGGTATGCATGATTTGAGGCCTCGAGTAGGTCCCTGTTATGTTATGAGACTTGTTGGTATGTTCGGAAGGGGTATCGAGGGGCTCGGGTGAGTTTCGGATAGGTTTGGGTCGTGTTGTGCTCGTTTTTTTATGTTTCGATGTCATTTCTATAAGCATAAATGGTACCACATTAAGCAAATGAGCTCCAATTTCTATTTCGATCGAAGCATTAGATCTGTATCATAATTGCAGAGCCATAACAAAAAGAATCGTCGAATTTGGACACCGTATAAGGAGTTTATAGTCATTTTACTAAGAATTGAGTTGATAGATTTTTTAGATTAATTACGAAATTACCATTGGCTTCGTATTTAAAAATCTGCACTATTTTCAAATATTGAAACCAACATATCCTTTTCATTATAAAGTCAAATACAGTTATTCAAAAGCCTAACATCACTAAAATTTCACAAGGAATCCATTGGAGGCGTCAAAAGTGAGTTTCGGGATTGTTTGGCAGACGAAACGCGGTAGAACAACTGGGCTGACATATTTAATATCGAGGGTTTGTTCATTAGGTCATATTATGAGCTGGGCGTCGCGACCCGTTTTCTCGCGAAAGCGGGCTTTGACTTGTTACAACTCTTTTGGATAGGAGATGAGGTGTTTAAAGAAGAGAAGAGTCGCCACCTAACAGTTTTTAAGGTGCATTAGGGCACCTATCATGCAGATAACTCTGTTTTACTAGGCAACGCCACCAAAGATCAGGTAAGTGACCAAATAACCTCAAATAGAACGTGATAGGCACTCTTTGAGGTCCACAACTGTGGGTCCCGACCAAACTTAAGACTATCTGGATTACAGTTAGGAAAGATAAACAAAGAGAGTAAGGATCAAATAAATTTATTGTAACACAATGATAAATAACATTACAAGGTTATAACTATTAGGTCAATATCAGATGACTAAACGTATAAAGAAGAAAAAGGGGGGGGGGGGGTCCTATAGTTTTTAGCCTAAAAAATCACCCGGTGCAAAATAAATAATACTTCGTAACTCCCTTGAGGTAGGGTGTTACTCATATTATTCATCGGGCAAAGACTATCATCTCCTGCTACCTAATTACTATGTTAAAGTTGTTTACCTAAATGCGCTCTAGTTCAATTCTAAGTCTTACCATATGCGTGCACTACCTGTCCCATGCCTATGGTCCAGGATGCATTGGACCTTTATTTGGGTGGTTCTAGACTTTACTTAGGCTGCTCAAAATGTTAAAAAACTAGGCGACATACAAAACACGTAGGACATCATGTAAAGGCAGTTAAGGGCTCACGTTAGCCTCCACACTTAGACAACAACGCCACGCAAATAGATTTTTTGCATTAGGCGTTATGCAATTTTAGAATTTGGACAAATTAAAACCAGTAAGCCCTATAAATATGATTTCTAAGTGATTTACGCAGTAAGGGACATTGAAAATTGTTCGAAAGGCTCAGGATTACTCATGCTTTCTAATAGTGGCGTGGATAAGAAATAAAACAACGTTTGAAGAGTTCACCATTAACACTTTAGAGCGAGTAGTAATACCCTATAGGCGGGATTTCTAGAGATTGATGATTAGGACAGATTTTTTATATTTAGTCCCTATAGGCGTGTTTCCTAGGTGAACACTATGATACAATAGCAAACCAAATAATTAAAAATCATGTAGGCATGATATCTAAGGAATGTGATGTAATTATGCAATTTGAAAGGATGGCCCTTGACATTTTTGTTCCCTATAGGCATGTTGTCTAGCAGTAGATATGGTAATAAGTAAAATATGTATGCTTTGATAGTAGACAAGTTGTGTGAGTGTGTGATCCTCATGATTTTTATCAGTGTACAAAGGAATTGAATCGCATATATAGCAGGTTGGATAACAAGTAGATCATATGAATCATATAGGCATATTTTCTACCCTTTCGTGCAAACATTAGAGTATACCCGTTTCCCAATTTCACTAACACCCCAATTGTTTATTACAGAATTATTACAGACCCAAAGATGAATGTAATTCCAAAATATGATACAAGCAATGACAGTAGGCTCATGGCAGGCCTGAAAAGAAATACCCAGCATTGTTTGTGCGTTCAATAAAATCTTCATTCACCATGACATACCCGAATCTCAACAGGGAACTATATTCATCAGTACAACCCAGAAACCATAGAGGAATTCAAGCCAAACCAAACAAATACAAATTTACTATATGACTTAAATGAAGCAACTTGAATATTCAGTATATAGAATGAGGAAAGAAATGAGTCTTAGAAATAGCTCAAGTCTTAGTAGTAAGGGGAGTGGTCAAAGAACCTCAAGTCCTAGTGTGTCGGAGTTCACAAGGGTCTCAAATGGACCCCGAGCAGTGCTCACATTAGGGAGGTCAATGGTGAGAGTCTTGGTGGCCTTGGCTTTCAGCTGGCCAGGAGTGATAGGTTCAGAATAATGTAGGTAGCAAATGAAAGTGAAATAAAGATGATTAAGGCACTGAATTAGAAGAGATACACTTATATTTTTAGAAAACAACCATAGTCAAGTTAAAAACACAGAACATGTCAATTGAGAGGATCAAAAATACTTAGAAGCAGGTTCAACACTCAGCAAAAAGTAACACATTGGCAGAAACTCATTGAAAGGGTTAGGGGAGAAACAGGTTCCCTGAGATTAATATACAAAGGTGCATAATACCAAACAAGTCTGAGTAGGGCTCTAACTTAGAGGGTGTAAAGCTTAAGGTTTCAAATTATGCTAGTATTCATCACAATATCAAAAGACAGACAGGTTAACTTACATCATGAAGCAAGATTGTGTCAAACATGGCAATGAAACACAAATTAAGATAGCTATTTCAAAGGTCCCAAATAGTCACTAAGGCTATAGAATTATCCAAACCAAAGGCATGTTAAGGGCCACGTTAACGGGGAGCAAGTCATAGTTGATAGTGAAGGTCTCAACATAGGTTATAACATATTATAGATGTGAGACAGCCATTATAGGAATTCGGAACAGAGTGGGAAAGCAAGCTCATGTCTAATAGCAAATGCAGGCATTTAGGTATCAACACGTTAAGCTAATGTGAACTTAAAAGGGTCTAAATTATTCAGGTGAACCATATCCAAATAACACATTTCAGAACTGGTTGCTTTAGGTAAATTTAATGCTAAAGAGACTCAAAGCAAGTGCAAAGCTAACAAGGTTGCACACAAAAGTAGCCCAGAAACACATTAAACCATGAATTTCAGAAGTAAGAATATGCAAATCATAGACACATAAGAACGAAATTGCAAAGGCCAAGTGACTTACCAGTTAAACGGATAACAAGAAAGAACAAAATTCAACAGTATTCTGAATATCAACAAAGAACAAGAACTCGGAATCTTAATGTGTCAAAGTTTCCAAGGGATTCAAATGAACCCCGGGCAGTGCTCGCACCAAGAAAATGTTGAAAAATCGAGTATCGGTGGCCTTGACTTTCAGTCGGCCAAGAATCAAAGTATAGAACAAGAGAAGGATAGAACAATAGAACAATAACTTTAATTTTTGGTGTAATCTTGCAATTAAAAGTCTGCCTCAAAGGGAAATGGGAATCGGTTTATATAGCAGTAAAACTTAACGAACAAACAAGGAAACATAATTAATCAAAAATAGAATTAGGAAAGAAAGCATGCAAAATCGATTCAAAATCAATTTGGGAGAAAAATCGGGTAAACCCTAGTTCAAGAAGGAGAACACAACAATCAGAGATCTCACTGAATCTACCCATATAGCCTGGTAATGTGTGCATATGGACGAGATATTGTCCAGATTTTGAAGGGTGAAGATAATATCCCTTGATTCAGAGGTTTACACTTGCCAAAATAGAGCAAGTACTTATGTAATACCATAGAGAAACACCCAGTAGCGAGGAAACACTAATATGGTAAGTAAATAATGGGAGAATCCCATTGTTAACGGGATTAGGGGAAGAATCGGAGAGGGCGGTGATTAGGGCTCTTCAGAGAACAAAGGGGTTTCGGGGATTTCAGGGGCGGCGGGTTAATAGAAAATGGGTTAGGTTTTTTTTTGGGTGAGGGGATATAAAGAAACGAGTAGGTTAATTATAGGGGTGTACAAACCGAACCGGAAAACCGCACCAAACCAAAAAATCAAACCAAACCGATTAAAAACCCGACTAGGTTTGGTTTGACTTGGTTTGGTATCGAGTAAAATAATCCGAACCAAGCCGACATATAAATATATAATTTTTATATATATTTTTAAGACATTATATTGAATTTTCTTTAAAAATATATTAATATTTGAGATCCTCTCATGGGTTAACCTAGAAAGCATACATTAGCGAAGATTATTGTTAGACGACTAAGAAAATAACTATCATGTATTACAAAAATAATTCTCCCATTAGAATATTTTGATAGATCATATGTTTGTCAATTTTTTCTATATTTAATAAACATATATTAACTTATCAAAATTGTATCTATTACTTTAACAAAGTAAGATTGGAACTGTATTCATGTAACAAAAAAACCCGAAAACCCGACAAAACCGAACCAATCCAAACCTATATAATTGGTTTGGTTTAATTTTTATAAAAATCAAACCAACCCGGTCCATGTACACCCCTAGTTAATTATATGTTGTTGCTCATTTGAGATCAACGACCAAGATCAAACGGGGAACGGGGCGGGATATTTTAAAGGGGTTCGACCAGGTTGGGTATGATTTGGGCTTGGAGTTATTGGGCTAGGTTACTGGGCTAATTTGGGTCCGAAAACTGGTTTAAAGTTGGGCTGCTATTTAAAGACACAAAATTTATCAAAAATAGTTTCTAAGAATACTTAATAAATAAATAAAAATATTATTTATGCACTAAAATAATTAACAATGATAATTTAGCATTATAAAAATATAAAGTACTATTTTTTTCACAAATAATATAAATAAAAAGCAATTATGTATGAGTATAGACTACTATTGCAAAATTATGCAAATAGCTTTAAAAATACTAAGGTAATTATATAAAATGTAAGTAAAAATATATGAAACATGTATTATGGATGTAAATAATAGTTTTAGGTAATTAAGTCATCACAAAAATAATTGAAAGGGGTAATTCGTAAATATTCAAGTAATTTAAATACAGGAAAATAAATTTTAAAGCTCTAAAAATTATAAAAAATTATAGAAAAATGCTTTTATAGATTTGTAAACTAAATAATGATGTCAAAATGATGTTTTTAAAGAATANCCCACATTTGCCCTAAATATATATATATATATATATATATTTAGGGCAAATGTGGGTATCAACCACTGCCCCTCTTTACTCGGGAATGATGATAGAGTTGTCGGATAAAGAAATGATGACCAATTTTGGCCGAACTGAGTGAGGAATGATGTGATTTGAAAAATAGGGGTCGAAGCCTGGTTCCTGAGTTTCCTACATATCCCTAATTTTACGGGAATTAGGTCACGTGTCGTTCTGGATCCAACGCTGAACAAAATCGATGGAGTTATTATACAAATCCTCGCATGTTTCAGAAAGGGTTCTTTTGGGTAGGATATTACTGGATGAATTTATGCGTAGTCATGAATGTAAATCTGAAACGTTATGGATGTATCACAGAGCAAATATTTGAACGGTCATAGAGTAAAAGTGGGCAATTGCTGGTGGTCGATATGTTTGAAACAATTAAAGGATGTGAACGTTGTGAACGAAAACCGGAGCAAAGATTGCTCCTGTTTGTAAAACATTTACTTTCTGGATCACCTGCAAAACTTAAAACACGGTGCATGTGCATGTATATGTATGGGTTATTGCAAAAATTTAAACATGATGCAAATTTCCTTTGGACCATGAAGCGTATGATAAGAGATTCGCAGGCCATGAAATGATGCCCTCGGTCCATGAGGATGGTGCCTCTAGACGATGACGCCTTTGAATAATGATGTGCAATATTGAGAGATCCTCAGTCCATGGCATGGTATCTCCTGGCTTTGAGGATGATGCCTTCGAACTATGGCGCCTTTGGACAGCATGGCGATGTTTCAGCCCAGAAAAGGCAAAGATATGATGCTTGGTCATATGGACAAATATGACAAGACAAGGCTTAGTCTTGTGTAAGATGAGGGTAGTGCTTAGCCCTAGGTGAACAGAAGATAGTGCTAGGTCTTAGATAGCGTAGTGGAGATAGTATTTAATCTTATGCAAAGAAAAAGAAATGCTTAGCCTTATGAAGTTACGGAGGCAATGCTTAGCCTCATGCAAGAAGAGGAGACAATGCTTAGTCTCAATGAAAGGAAATGCGGTATTTAGCCTTATGCAATTAGGGAGGCAGTGCTTAGCCTCATGCAAGAAGAGGAGACAATGCTTAGTCGCATGCAGGGAAAGTCACCGCTTAGCCTTATGCAATTAGGGAGGCAATGCTTAACCTCATGTAAGAAGAGGAGACAATGCTTAGTCTCGTGCGGGGAAAGGCAGTGCTTAGCCTTATGCAATTAGAGAGGCAATACTTAGCCTCATGCAGGAGACAATGCTTAGTCTCAATGCAAGGAAAGGCAGTATTTAGCCTTATGCAATTAGGGTGGCAGTGCTTAACCTCATGCAAGAGGAGGAGGCAATGCTTAGTCTCATGCAGGGAAAGAGAGTATTTAGCCTTATGAAATTAGGGAGGCAATGCTTAGCCTCATACAAAAAGAGGAGAAAATGCTTAGTCTCAATGCAAGGAAAGGAAGTACTTAGCCTTATGCAATTAGGGAGGCAGTGCTTAGACTCATGCAAGAAGAGGAGACAATGCTTAGTCTCATGTAGAGAAAGGCAGTGTGAAAGTAGAGTAATTCTTAGCTGGAGGTATTTGCACTAGGTAATTTGTCGTCATGAAGGTAGTGAATTGATGTATCTGCGGATAATGTTGTCTTATCGTGCCTTCATCTAAAGAAAAATCATGAGTTTTGTGGGGAAAGGTCGGTTCATGCTTTTTTCTCCTTGCTCGGCCTTTGCTCCTGTCTTGGGATCCTGTTTGAGTTACCTTGGGTGACGCCTGGCCGTCATAGAAACAAAGTTTTCGAAAAATATTCATGCATTTGATATTTATTTAAAATGTAGTGGTGTGTGATATCAAATAATTTAGATGAACTGGTGACCGTGACACATTTTAGAGACATTGCAACCTCCTCGCCTTAGAATTTTGAGGGTTCTCCTCAAAACTCTGCCCCAATTTAAATGCTATACTTTTGGACTTTTCTACATATGACAAAGTTTGCTGAACTTGAGATCTTGCCCCAATTTCTGATCAAGGGAAAATGAAGCTTTTATTAAGATGTGACCGAATCCACTGGGCTGCCTACGTATCCCCTCTTAAACAGGAATTAGGTCAAGCGTAGTTCAGTTTCATCAAGTGAAGAAATGTTAACAATAGTAAACGTAGTATCTCTTGACTGTGTCTGAGTTGATAGGTTTTGGCCAAATCTCTCCATCCATTTCTGCAAGTATGAGTGCTCCTCCTGTTAGTACTCGATGAACCATGTAAGGACCTTTCCAATTGGGTGAAAACTTCCCTTTGGATTCATCCTGATGCGGGAAGATTCATTTTAGCACCAATTGCCTCGGTGCGAATTACCTTGGTCTAACCTTTTTATTGAAAGCTCTCGACATTCTGTTCTGGTAGAGTTGACCGTGACATAAAACGTTCATTCTCTTTCCATCAATAAGAGCTAGTTGCTCAAAGTGGCTCTGTACCCATTCTGGGTCGCTGAGTTCGGCTTCTTGTATGATTCTTAGAGAAGGGATTTCTACTTCGGCAGTAATAACAACTTTTGTACCGTAGACCAATAAGTAGGGAGTTGCCCCAGTTGAAGTGTGAACCGTGATACGATACCTGAGTAGAGAAAATGACAGCTTCTCGTGCCATTGCTTGTAGTTATCTACCATATTCCTTATGTATCTTCTTGATGTTCTTGTTGGCGGCTTCCGCAGCTCCGTTCATTTGCGGCATGTATGTTGTGGAATTCTTATGCTTGATCTTGAAAGTTTCACACATGTCCTCCATTAGATCATTGTTGATATTGACGGCGTTGTCGGTGATGATTGACTCTGGAACTCCGAACCGACAAACAATGCGATCCCGAAAAAAATCTGCTAAAACCTTCTTAGTTACAACTTTGTAAGATGCAACCTCGACCCATTTTCTGAAATAGTCTATGGCCACTAGAATGAACCTATGTCCATTTGAAGCAGCATGTTCGATTGGACCGATGACATCCATGCCCCAAGCGAAGAAAGTTCAGGGTGCACTTGTTGCATTGAGTTCATTGGGTGGCACTCGTATCATATCAGCATGTATCTAGAATTGGGGACACTTTTGGACATACTTGTTGCTGTCTGTTTCCATAGTCATCCAGAAATATCCTGCCCTTAGCATTTTCTTAGCTAAGACGAAGCCATTCATGTGTGGTCCGCAGGTTTCGGCATGTAATTCCTCGAGCAATTTGGATGCTTCCTTGGCATCGACACACCGTAATAATCCCAGGTATGGAGTCCTTCTGTACCGAATTCCTCCGCTTTGAAAGAAATGGTTGGCTAACCTTCGGAGTGTGCGCTTCTGAGTATGAGTTGCATTTTCCGAATACTCCCCCTTTTCCAAGTATTCTTTGATGTCATGGAACCACAGATTTTCGTCACTTTCTTCTTCAACATGAGCACAATAAGCTGGTTGTTTATGAATACCTATTGGGATAGGATCGATGAAGTTCTTGTCTGGGTGTTGTATCATGGAAGATAAAGTGGTCAATGCATGTGCGAACTCATTCTGAATCCTCGAAACATGTTTGAGCTCTATCATCGTGAACCTCTTGATCAGCTCTTGTACACAGTACATATATGGTAATATCTTGGTGTTCTTGGTAGCCCATTCTCCTAAACCCTGATGCACCAAAATATCGGAATCTCCAATTACTAGTAACTCTTGAACATTCATGTCAGTGACCAACCTGAGTCCCAAGATGCAAGACTCATATTCTGCTATATTGTTGGTACATGGAAACTTGAGTTTTGCAGATACCATATAGTGTTGTCCAATTTCTAATACTAAGATAGCTCTGATACCCACTCCTTTGAAGTTTGCAGCTCCATCGAAGAACATTCTCCAACCATCATATGCTTCGGTGATATCTTCTCCTACGAATGATACATCTTCGACGGGAAAATACGTTTTCAATGGTTCGTATTCTCCGTCTATAGGGTTTTCTCCCAGATGATCTGCCAATTCTTTCCCTTTAACCACCTTCTAAGTTACATAGATGATGTCGAACTCGCTCCAGCAATATCTGCCATTTTTCTAACAATCCTGTAGGCATGGGTTTCTGGAAGATGTATTTCAGCGGGTCCATCCTTGATATGAGATACGTGGTGTATGCATAATGCCTCAACTTTTGAGCTATCCATGTCAAAGCGCAACAGGTGCGCTCGAGTTAAGAGTACCGGGCTTCGTAAGGTGTGAATTTCTTACTCAGATAATATATTGCTTGCTTCTTTCTCCCAGTCTCATCATGTTGTCCCAGAACGCAACCAAAATCCCCATATAGCACGGACAAATAAACAACAAAGGTCTCCCTGGTTTCGGTGGGACCAGAACAGGTGGTTTTGATAAATACTCCTCGATTTTGTCGAAGGCTTCTGGCATTCTTTAGTCCAGCTTGTTGTAGCATTTTTCTTCAGCATCTTGAAGATTGGCTCACATATCACGGTCGACTGTGCTATGAAACGGTTGATGTAATTGAGATGCCCTAACAATCTCATCACATCTTTCTTACTCTTCGGAGGTAGCAAGTCCTGGATGGCTTTGACCTTTGACAGGTCTAACTCAATCCCTCGTCGGCTGACGATGAACCCTAATAATTTTCCAGCAAGGACTCTGAAGGCACACTTTACGGGATTTAGTTTCAGATTGTAACTTCGAAGCCGATCAACAAACCCCAAGTGTGCTATATGATTTGTGCTTCTTCTGTATTTGATGATGACGTCATCCACGTACACCTCTATTTCCTTGTGTATAATGTCGTGGAAAATGGTTGTCATCGTGTAAGTGGCTCCAACATTCTTCAAACCAATCGGCATCATTTTATAGCAGCACATCCCCTCCCCCCTTCATGGCGTGATAAAGGTTGTCTTTCCGGCATCCTCTTCATACATCCAGATCTGATGATACCCCGCGAAGCAATCCACAAAGGATTGCAGTTCATGCTTTGCAAAGTTGTCGATCAATATGTGTATATTGGGAAATGGAAAATCATCCTCCCTCTATTTAAATCTCGGTAATCAACACACACCCTGACTTTCCCATATTTCTTCGGAACCGACACAATGTTGGCCAACCAGGTCGGATATGCAATCACTCTGAGAACCTTGGCTTTGATTTGCTTGGTGACCTCCTCTTTTATCTGCAAACTCATATCCGTCTTGAATTTATGAGCTTCTATTTTACCGATGGACACATGGGATCGGTAGGTAGCTTGTAAGCCATTATGGATATTGCTCAAACCAGTCATATCATCGTAGGACAATGCGAATATATCTTCATACTCTTTTAGGAATCAGACATACTCTTCCTTCTCTGATGGTGATAGGCGGATGCTTATACGTGTTTCCTTGACAATTTTGGAGTCCCCTAAGTTAACTGTCTCAGTCTCGTCTACATTAGAGTTAGGCTTGTTTTCAAAGTTCTCCAGCTCTCTAACAATTGCCTCATGTATTTTATCATCTTCCAAATCCTCTGAATCATTATCCTTATGTTGCGTTGTCTCATTACATGTCACAGTCGTAGGTTCATCGGGATAGGTAATAATATGGTTGTAGAGAGTAAAAGTAAAGAATAATAATAAATACCAAAAATAGCAATGCATTAATAAAATCTTGAAAATGTCAACAAGTACGGCTCGATAACTCGAGCAATTATTTCAAAACAAAATACGTTCAAAACAGAATACTAAAAATGCCTTAGATGCTAAAAATTGCTTTAAGATATGATTGATGCTAATTGCCTGGCTACCCAGGAACTCGATGGGCATGGGATGGTGCAGCAGTCCAATTCTTGAGAACAAATAATTTCTCCACTATCCGAATAGTAAGGTCTTCATCCTCTTCCCCCTCCTTAACTATCGCACTGCAATCCATGTCTTCGTCATCCAGTAACAGCTTCCTTATACCAGCTAAGGCTTATTCTTCCTCATACGCCCACATCATTTCGGCTTGATGAAATGTCTGGTGCAACTGTGGTACCGGTTATTCCAGCGGATAATAAGGACCGCACCATAGTGGCGACTAATCCTGGTACTCTTGCCAAGTATATTCGTACCCAAGCCCCAAAGTTGTACCATGACGCTTTGGCTGTAACGGTTTGGTGATCCCTTGGAGATTTTCGTCGGGACCCTTGCCAAGTTCATACCCTATCCATAGCAGTATGATTTCTATTTTGTTGCTCCACCATTTCTCCTTTTCAATTGCATGGACGCGCTCAATGCGATAGTGTTTCTCCACCCAGCTTCTTCCTGTTGTCGATGACTAGAACGGTCTAATTGGTATAGATGGGATTACTCTTGTCTCCATGGATGATCACCTTCTGATGGTTCCATTCAAACAACAAAGCTTGATGTAGAGTAGAAGCCACGGCCCCAGCGGCATGTATCTAGGGTTGTCCCAATAATATATTGTAGGTAGCAGATATATCCAGCACTTAAAACTCCACATCAAACAAGGTTGGTCCCATCTGTAGGCTTAGGTTGATTTCTCCGATTATGGCCCTTTAAGATCCATCAAACATCTTCACATTCATGCTTCCTGCTCATATCTCGTGCAGACCTTTACCCATTCTCTTCAGAGTAGTCAGTGGACATGTATTGAGACTTGAACTCCCGTCTATCAGGACCCTGGCGATTAACGTATCCTCTAATTGCACTATGATGTGTAGTGCCTTGTTGTGACTTAGTCCTTCTAGTGGCAGCTCGTCTTCATGAATAGTGATTTTTTGACTTTCCAGTACCTATCCGACCATGTTGGCCATTCCTCACTCACTCAGTACCACTCAGCACCTTCATCAGGGCATTTCGACGTGTCTCGAAGTTTTGCAGCAGTGATAAGATGGATATCTGAGCGGGATGTTTTTCAAATGGTCAACCACAGAGTATTCTTTCGCTTTCACTTTTCTCCAAAGGTTGTCAGGGCTAGTTACAATGACAGGTGGCTTAGATGCAGCTTCTTTGCTTGTTCCTCCCAAGTGCATAGGTGTATAAACCCTACCAGTTCTAGTCATGCCTTGTGTTGCACCTGTTTCTTCCATTTTCGCTTTTCCTTTCCTTCTTGCTTCCGCAACATAATCCCAAGGTATAGCATTAGACTTAGAAAATAGTGTGGGTGCTACCATCACAGTGAAAGGGGTGGTCACCTCAACTTTAAACGGCACTGGTGCGGTTACCTCAACTTCAAATGGTTCTTGGGTTTGTACCACAATGGGCGTGAGGGTGACTGGAGATGTTTTAGGATAGTCCAATTGACCCCTACGGATCCCATTCTTCATCAGTCTCTATCACATTCACTCCCTCACCCTTGTGATCGGGGAGAGGATTGTTACGAACATTGGGTGCGGCTTCTTTTGCATGTATGACCTTGTTGTCGATCAGTGTCTGAATCTTGTCCTTCAAAGTTTGACACTCATCAATGGTATGGCCCTTCATGTCCGAGTGATAGGCACATGTCTTGTTTGGATTAATCCACTTAGAAGGGTTTTTCATAGCAACGGCAGGGATGAAAGTAACATAATCAGCAACCTTCAGTCTATCGTACAATTAGTCTACAGGTTCAGCAATTGGAGTGTATTGGCTGGGTGATCTGTGGTCGAAGTTTGGTCTTGGTTTTTGGTTATTTTGGCGGGCGGGTGGTGGTGAGTAATAATATGCGGGTTGGGTGTTATATGTCACGCCCCCAAACTAGGGGAGGCACGACTGGCACTCGATACTGTATTTGATCGAGT
>MDKH01230377.1:0-16878 GCA_005239495.1 Nicotiana undulata | reverse complement strand
AGTTTTCTACAAAGGTAGAAACAGGTCCATTGGCAGCAACTTTGTCTCCGGCATCATGATCTGTGCGCGCGACGCTGTTGGCAGCTGCTTGCGGCTGGGCGATAGCGAGGGAAATTGGTGGGGCGACAGAGGCACCTGCGCGCTTGTCACTTGGAGCGGCCAAGACAACGGGGCCGTCCGTGGCGCTAGGCGTTGGGAGGCTTGCTAGGACGCCACGGGGCGCGTCCAAGGGGTCATGGGGCATGGATGGAAAGCCGCCCATGACATTATACTCATGATAGTGGGGTCTATTCCAGACCCATTATTGCTCGATCTTTCTGGTGCTGGCTCAACTCGAGGAGCTGTCTCCGGTCCTGCTGTGCTCAAAGTCTTTTGTTGACTCTGTAACTGAGCAATAACAATGTGTTGTGCTTGCAACATTTCAAAGATTACTTGTAAGCTGACTGTCACACCCCAAAATTGAGGGACGAGACCGGCGCCTAACCGGATGAACCCAGTCAAGCGGACCTGGTTTGCCTTTCCTACCCAACGTATTACCCCGTGTTCATAACATACATTATTCCATGTGAGTTAGACAATTTAGATCCAAAGTACAATTTACAACATTGTTCCATTTTTCCTCTTTTAACTTTCAATAATAGATAATCCAAAACATACAAGTTACATATAACCTTTCTGATTTGCGATCCACAATTACGAGTGAGTACAGATACCGCCAAAAATATACATATATATATACAACCCACACGGTGTATACGGAGTCTCTAAGAGTACTAGGGGTTTTACATAAACTTGCCGGCAACAAGGACCCGGCTATACCTTTTAAATCATAAGCAAAAGAGAATGGTACAATCCACACACGATCCCGAGAGGAAATGGGGCTCACCTGAATTGCTGAAGAGATGAATAAGAGGCACCACTAACGGCGGGCTGAGCTACCTGCTATGGAACCACTTACATCCATATAAAAGATGTAGTGCCCCGGCAAAAAGGATGTTAGTACCATTGAATAGTACTAGTATGTATGAACAAACTTTACTCTAAGCGAAATCAAACAATACACAGATAGGGGACAACTTAAAGAAACCAACAAATAGTGCACATATATACGAAAACAAACACAATTGAGAGTTTCATAGATTCTTATTTCAACTCAATCATATTCCACCCTTATTCCTTCTCATCATTCTACCCTTATTACTCTTTTTGCGGCGCGCAAATCGATCCCACCGGACAATCACATTTCAGTCTTATTACATTCTGTTGCGGCGTGCAACCCGATCCCACCGTACAATTCACATTCCACCCTTTTTACCTCTCTACCCTTATTACTTCGTGTTGCGGCGTGCAAGCCGCTCCCACTGGACAATCACATTTCATAGCAACAATAACATCCCACGATTCAATCACAAGGCTTCATATCATCAAGAGTACAATTTTATATCAACTAATCAATCATGTGTTCACAATAGTCTTTATCAACCTTTAATTAAATCACAAAGATTCTCATCAATCAAGAATATAAATTCATTACAACCAACAATCCGTGGGAAGTCAAGCCACAATAAACCTTGCCAAACAATGAGTCATATTCGATATTTCCATGGTCATTTAGTTCGATTAAATCAATTCACAACTCCTTTTCATCCCTTGTTACACAACCCTTAGCACTTAGATACATTCACATATTTGGGTTCTTTATCATTATTTTATACCAACCTATTCAAGCACTTAACGAACCTTGCACATGATAGAGTAATCACAAAGAAATCATCTTTCACAAATTCAATTAAATGATAATCGACTAAGAGAATAAGAGAATGAAATCTTACACCTCAATACTTCAGAACAATCAATTCACATGTACTCAACAAGAAACTCATACTAAATGCTCGGGCACCAACAAGGTGACTCTACGAAGATTAAAGGTATCCATACATACCTCGAATCAGAATCCCCTTTTAGTTTTTTTATCACAAATCACCGGACCGTCTAGCACCGTCAATCTATTCCACAAAGCGACATATTTCACGTAGAAATTTGGAATCATGAACATAACTCAGCCCATTTAGGTATTTAATCAAACACTATGTGGTCCCTTTGATGAATTAATCCCCTTTTTAGTGAAAGATTACTCTAACTAGCTTCTTTTACTAGGTCATGGAAAATTATTCACATGCATGAAAGTCTTATCTTTTATTCTCAAGGACCAACCCATGTGTGCTTCATTCTAACTAAAATATGAGAATTAAAGGAAAATGGAGTGGGGACTTACCTCTTACACTGAAGAAGATGAAGATTACTTGATAGTTTTCGGGCCCGAGTGACGTTTGAAAAATCAATTTGGGGAAGATGGGGACTTCTCTCTCTAGAACCCACTCCCACTTCTCTCTATTTTGATCAGATGCATGTTAAAAATGAAGGGGAGGGCTATTTTATTAAACTGGGGGTCGGGTGCGAAATTTAGAAATTAAAGAGCCCCGAAGCAGGAATGCGGTCAGGAATGCGATCACATTCCTGCTATGCGATCCGCATTCCTGTCGCATAGTTGGCCCTAAAATGGGCCAAATATAAGACCGGACTACCCAGGTGTGCGACCACTATGCAGTCCGCATACATGTTATGCGACCGCATAATGCGTCGCATAACCTCCTACGCGAAAATGGAGGTGCAAAGATGCGACATCTTTGTGGTCCGCATTCCCAAAATGCGATCGCATCTTGGGCCGCATAGCTGTCCTCAAATTGGACAGAAGGCTGTCCAGGTATGCGACCACTATGCGGTCCGCATACCTCATCTGCGATCGCATAGTGAACCGCAGATCTGCGCAATTTTGAAATTTTTTATCTATTAGGTCTTGGGGTACTTTTCAATCCTAAAGGTCCGAAAGCTCGCCGCGAAGAATTTCTACAGTTATAACAACATAGGGACCTATTCATGCATTATTTTAGACATGAAAATTTTACGGGTCTGTACATCCTCCCCCACTTAAATTCATTCGTCCTCGATTGAGGATCGGGGGAATCATTTTTGACAAGACAATATGCAACCCCCCCCCCTAATTTTCACTAACTCCGAAATTTTCTGGATATTTCGCCAGAGTTTCCCTTGTAATTAGGCCTATCTACCTGTCAGAGAGCCCCCGAAACACATTGTTAACCAATTTCATACATTTTCAATTACATCAACAACTTGCACATAATTCAGTTATCTCATCAAATCGCATGCAATTCAATTTCTTCAACATGCTATACATAATTCAGTTAACACCACAACTTGCATATCATTTAACTATCATATGAATTGCACATAATTTAGCTTACTTCAAGGAGCTGCCCATTACCCTAATAATCACAACATACACAAATATGGCACAACTTGAGATGTTACAACAATAAGGAAATTAAACACAAGGGTGTATTCACTTAGAGATGGCAGTTCTCATGATCACTACTAGACTTGTTCAAACAAATGGGGATATGTTTCTTTCATTTCACTTTCCGCTTCCCACGTGGCTTCCTCGACTTGCTGACTTCGCCATAACACTTTAACATAAGCAATTTCTTTGTTTCTCAATCTACGGACTTGCCTATCAAGAATAGAAACCTGAACCTCTTCATATGACAATTCTTCATTGATTTCAATGGTCTCAACTGGCATGATGGTAGCTGGATCTCCAATTACCTTCTTTAGCATGGACAAATGAAACATTGGATCCACTAATGACATTTCAGGGGGCAATTCCAGCCTATATGCTACTTGCCCTATCCTTTGGCGATCCGATATGGCCCGACAAACCTTGGACTCAATTTCCCTTTCTTCCCAAACCGCATCACTCCCTTCATGGGAGAAACCTTCAAGAATACCCAATCATCTACTTGAAACTCAAAATCTCTACGACGAACATCTGCATAGGATTTCTGACGGCTCTGAGCAGTTTTCATCCTTTCCTGAATGACTCTAACTTTTTCCATAGCTTGATGTACAAGATCCGGTCCTAGCAGTTCCGCCTCACCAACCTCGAACCATTCGATCGGATACCTACACCTCCTTCCGTACAATGCCTCAAATGGGGCCATTTGAATACTAGCATGGAAACTGTTATTGTAAGAAAACTCTATAAGCGGCAAGTGATCATCCCAGCTACCCACGAAATCTAAAAAACAAGCCCGCAACATATCTTTAAGCGTCTGAATAGTCCGCTCCGCTTGACCTTCCGTCTGTGAGTGGAAAGCTGTGCTGAGGTTTACCTGAGTACCCAAACCCTACTGAAGTTTCCTCAAAAAGTTAGCTGTGAACTGGGCTCCCCGATCCGATATAATAGAAACTGGAGTGCCATGGAGTCTGACTATTTCCTTGGTATACAACTGAGCGTATTGTTCTGCAGTATCAGTGGACTTGACTGGCAAAAAATGCGCCGACTTCGTGAGTTGATCCACTATTACCCAAATTGAGTCGAACTTGCACTAAGTGCAGGGTAATCCTACCACAAAGTCCATATTGATCATTTCCCATTTCCACCTTGGTATTTCCATAATCTGCGTCAACCCACCGGGCCTATGATGCTCGGCCTTCACTTGCTGAGAATTCAAACACCTAGCCACAAAGTCCGCCACACCCCTCTTCATACCATTCCACCAATAAATCTCCTTGAGATCGTGGTACATTTTCGTAGAACCTAGGTGAACAGAATACCTGGAATTATGAGCCTCTGCCATTACCCTCTCCCGGAGATCATCCACATCTGGAACACATAATCTCCCTTGACACCGCAAGACACCGTCATCATTACCGAGTGAAAATGCTGAAGTCTTGTGATTCAAAATTGCTTCCCTCAATTTTGCCCAAGCCGGATCCCTGAATTTCTTTCTCTTGACTTCCGCTACAAGAGAAAACTCTGCTCCATTACACACTACGACATTCCCCTCATCTGAGGTTGAAAGACAGACCCCTAGACTGGCCAACTGATAAACTCCACGAGCCAAAGGCCTCTGACTGGCTCCTAAATGTGCCAAGCTACCCATGGATTTCTGACTAAGGGCGTCGGCCACCACATTCGCCTTCCGTGGATGGTACAAAATATTCATATCATAATACTTGAGCAATTCTAACTATCCCTGCTACCGTAAGTTCAACTCCTTCTGGTTGAATAAATACTGAAGACTCTTGTGGTCTGTGAACACGTCCACATGGACCCCATAAAGATAATGCCGCCAAATTTTCAATGCAAACACAACTGCTGCGAGCTCCAAATCATGCACCGGATAATTCTTCTCGTGATTCTTGAGCTGCCTTGAAGCATACGTTATAACTTTACCACATTGCATCAACACACACCCCAAACCAACCCTCGAATCATCACAATAAACCACTAATCCTTCTGTACCTTCTGGCAAGGTCAACACCGGTGCCGAAGTCAATCTCGACTTCAATTCCTGAAAACTCTTTTCACAATCATCAGACCACTGAAACTTAACTGCTTTTTGTGTTAGCTTAGTCAATAGGGAGGCGACGATAGAGAATCCCTCCACAAACCTTCGATAATACCCAGCTAGACCCAAGAAACTATGAATCTCTGTCGGGTTCGTTGGTCTAGGCCAATCTTTCAGCGCTGCAATCTTTTGGGGATCAACCCGAATCCCTTCCCTGGAAACAACATGGCCTAAAAAGATGATTGATTCTAGCCAAAACTCACATTTTGAAAACTTTGCATATAACTGGTGCTGATGAAGAGTCAGCAAAACTGCCCTGAGGTGATTAGCATGATCTTCCCGACTTCGCGAATAAACAAGGATGTTGTCAATGAAGGAGTCAAGAAACGGTTTGAAAACCCGATTCATAAGGTCCATAAAAGCTGCTGGGGCGTTGGTTAGCCCAAAAGACGTTAACAGAAATTCAAAGTGCCCATAACGAGTCCTGAAGGTAGTCTTAGGGATATCCTGCTCCCTGATCTTTAGCTGGTGATACCCGGACCGTAAGTCAATCTTTGAGAAGAACCTAGCACCTTGCAATTGATCGAACAAGTCATCTATCCGAGGCAATGGACATTTGTTCTTAATAGTGACCTTGTTGAGATGCCGATAATCGATACACATCCGAAGCGATCCATCCTTCTTTCTGACAAAAAGAACCGGTGTGCCCCAAGGTGACACACTTGGCCGAACGAAACCCTTTTCTAATAGATCTTTCAACTGTTCTTTTAACTCTCTCAATTCTGCTGGCGCCATCCTGTAAGGTGGAATAGATATTGGCTGCGTATCTGGCAATACATCAATCCCGAAATCAATCTCTCTATCCGGAGGAATTCCAGGAAGCTTATTCGGAAACACTCCAAGAAACTCATTAACAACTGGTACGGACTCGGGAGCAGGCACCTCTGAAGTGGTGTCCGTGACCCAGACCAAATGATAGATGAATCCCTTCCTGATCATCTTGGAGGCCTTAAGATAGGAAATAAACCTACCTCTCGGAACAACATCATTCCCCTTCCATTCGATAACTAGCTCATTAGGAAACTCGAGCCTCATAATTCTTATTCGGCAGTCGAGTTTAGCAAAGCACGAGTAGAGCCAGTCCATTCCCATGATAACATCAAAATCTACCATTTCTAACTCAATCAGATCGAATGTGGTATCTCGATCACACACCGTGACAACACAATTCTTATAGACTCTCGCGGCCGTAATAGAATCACCAACCGAAGTCGACACTGAGAACGACTCATGAAGCTGTTCGGGTTCTATCCCAAAACTTGAAGCAATAAATGGAGTAACATATGACAATGAAGACCCGGGATCAATAAGAGTATAAACATCATGCGATTGGACAGTCAGAATACCTGTGATAACATCTGGAGAAGCCTCTGCACTCTGGCGACCACTCAAAGGATATAACCGAGTGGGTGCCCCTTGACCCTGTGCTCTACCCCTAGCTGTACCGCGCCCTGCTGGTGCTGGAGGGCGTGCCGAAGATATAGCGGCTGAAGAACTGGACGGCTGAGCAGTACCCCTACCTGTGCCCTGACTGGGTGCACGACAATCTCACTGAACATGGCCCCTCACTCCGCATCTATAGCATACTGGGATATCCAGGTAACATGTCTCAGAATGGAACCTCCCACACTTAGGACATGGGGCCCTCCGCTGCTGCTGGAACCTCCCACCAGAACGACCTGACTAATGGAACCTCCTGCTATATGAACCGGGCCCAGAGCGACCTCCCTGCTGATAACTGTGCCCTGATGGCGGCGCACTGGATGAGGACTGAGCATAGGACTGAGATGGCCATATGACCCTCTCCCAAGGGCTGATCTCCCACCTCCAACTGAACTCCCAGGGTTGCCCGCTGACCGGGCCCTACTACTGCTCTCTCTCTCCATTCTCATCTTCAATTTCCGAGCCTCCGTAGCCTGGGAAAAACCCACAATCTTACCATAGTTCATATCTGAATGCAAAGCAGCTGTAGCAGCCTCATTGACAACTAAGGGACCAAGGCCCAGAATAAACCGACGAACTCTGGCCTCCATAGTCGGCATCATGTGGGTAGAATACTTGGACAAGCGCACTAACTCCATATGGTACTCCCACACACTCATGTGTCCTTGCTTAAGGACCTCAAACTCTGCAGGACGGGCTTCCATAACCTCGACAGGAAAGAAATGATCCATGAAGGCATCTACAAACTCGACCCACCTCGCCGGAGGGCTCCCCTCTCCACGGGAACTCTCCCACATACTAGGTTACAAGACCTTCATTTTGGTATGAAATATGTCCCAAAATTACATCATCTTGACGATCGGCCTTTGGGTCGGTGCCTGTGAACTCTGAAGGGGATAACCATAGAAATTGGATGACCCTAGAACCTGAAGAATCCCTTTGCTCGCTAGAGGACGCAGGGGCAGCCTGTGATCTTTGGGCCTGGGAGGCCAGTAACTGAGTCAACATCTGAATAGCTCCCCTGAGGTCCCCATCATCAATACTAGGACCGGAAGTTGGGATTGAGGAAGGATCAGGAACTTCAGCGGGAGGGATTTCAGTACCCTCCGCTGGAGCAGGAATAGGGATAGACTGGCCTGGCACGGAGGAGTCAGGTAGATTCAAGGTCGGGGAATCATTCCCACCCGCACCATCAGATAAAGGATTCATGGCCACACTTGGGGTGGCATTGGCCTCTAGGCCGAGTCGAGCTCTCTTCTTGGGCGCCATTTACTGAAACTTAGGACAATGCACACGTTAGATAAAGATATCCTCACCTTTTGCTTCATCGCACGATACAGAGTAACAATGAAAGGTATTTTCCTAAATGTCCATGCATCCCCCTAATTATAGATGTGGTCGACAACAGACCGATAAGAAGGGCTGTACTAGACATGGCTCCGAGACATCCTAGGACACTTTTAAAACCTTAGGCTCCGATACCAAGTTTGTCACGCCCCAAAATTGAGGGACGAGACCGGCGCCTAACCGGATGAACCCAGTCAAGCGGACCTGGTTTGCCTTTCCTACCCAACGTATTACCCCGTATTCATAACATACATTATTCCATGTGAGTTAGACAATTTAGATCCAAAGTACAATTTACAACATGATTCCACTTTTCCTCTTTTAACTTTCAACAATAGATAATCCAAAACATACAAGTTACATATAACCTTTCTGATTTGCGATCCACAATTATGAGTGAGTACAACTACCGCCAAAAATATACATACATATATATATATATATATATACACACACACACAACCCACACAGTGTCTACAAAGCCTCTAAGAGTACTAGGAGTTTTACATAAACTTACCGGCAACAAGGTCCCGGCTATACCTTTTACATCATAAGCAAAAGAGAATGGGGAAATGGGGCTCACCAGAACTGCTGAAGAGATGAAGAGGAGGCACCACTAACGGCGAGCTGAGCTACCTGCTATGGAACCACCTACATCCATATAAAAGATGTAGCGTCCCCGGCAAAAGGGACGTTACTACCGTTGAATAGTACTAGTATGTATAAACAAACCTTACTCTAAGAAAAATCAAACAATGCACAAATAGGGGACAACTTAAAGAAACCAACAAATAGTGCACATAGATACGACAACAAACACAATTGAAAGTTTCATAGATTCTTATTTCAACACAATCATATTCCACCCTTATTCCATCTCATCATTCAACCCTTATTACTCCTGTTGCGGCGCGCAACCTGATCCCACCGGACAATCACATTTCAGTCTTATTACATTCTGTTGCCGCGTGCAACCCAATCCCACCGTACAATTCACATTCCACCCTTTTTAACTCTCCACCCTTATTACTTCGTGTTGCGGCGTGCAACCCGATCCCACCGGACAATCATATTTCATAGCAACAATAACGGCCCACAATTCAATCACAAGGCTTCATATCATCAAGAGTACAATTTCCTATCAACCAATCAATCACGTGTTTACAATAGTCTTTATCAACCTTTAATTAAATCACAAAGATTCTCATTAATCAAGAATATAAATTCATTACAACCAACAATCCATGCGAAGTCAAGCCACAATAAACCTTGCCAACCAATGAGTCATATCTGATATTGCCATGGTCATTTAGTTCGATTAAATCAATTCACAACTCCTTTTATTCACTTGTTACACATCCCTTAGCACTTAGATACATTCACACATTTAGGTTCTCTATCGTTATTTTATACCAACCTATTCAAGCACTTAACGAACCTTGCACATGATAGAGTAATCACAAAGAAATCATCTTTCGCAAATTCAATTAACATGATAATCGACTAAGAGAATCAGAGAATGAAATCTTACAACTCAATACTTCAGAACAATCAATTCACATGTACTCAACAAGAAACTCATACTAAATGCTCGGGCACCAACAAGGTCTCTACGAAGATTAAAGTTAGCCATACATACCTCGAATCGAAATCCCCTTTTTATTTTTTTTTATTAAAAATTACCGGACCGTCTAGCACCGTTAATCTATTCCACAATGCGACATATTTCACTTAGAAATTTGGAATCATGAACATAACTAAGCTTATTTAGGCATTTAATCAAACACTATGTGGTCCCTTTGATTAATTAATCCCCTTTTTAGTGAAAGATTACTCTAACTAGCTTATATTACTAGGTCATTGAAAATAATTCACATGCATGCAAGTCTTATCTTTTATTCTCAAGGACCAACCCATGTGTGCTTCATTCTAGAACCCACTCTCACTTCTCTTTATTTTGATCAGATGCATGTTAAAAATGAATGGGAGGGGTGTTTTATTAAATTGGGGGTCGGGTGCGAAATTTAGAAATTAAAGAGCTCCAAAGAAAGAATGCGGTCAGGAATGCGATCGCATTCCTGCTATGCGGTCCACATTCCTGTCACATAGTTGGCCCTAAAATGGGCCAAAAATAAAGCCGGACTGCCCAGTTATGCGACCACTATGCGGTCCGCATACATGTTATGTGATCGCATAACTTCCTTCGCAAAAATAGAGGTGCAAGGATGCGAAAACTATGCGCTCTGCATTCCCAAAATGCGATCGCATCTTGGGCCACATAGCTGTCCTCAAATTCAATAGAAGACTGTCCAGGTATGCGACCACTATGCAGTATGCATACCTGATCTGCGATCGCATAGTGGACCGCAAATCTGTGCAATTCTAGAAAATTTTATCTTTTAGGTCTTGGGGTGGTTTTCAATCCTAAAGGTCCTCGCCACGAAGAATTTCTACAGTTATAACAACATAGGGACCTATTCAGACATTATTTTAGATATGAAAATTTTACGGGTCTTTACACTGACTTCATCTCGAGCCTTTGTTCTTTGTGCATTAGGTTGGACCCCTCCGCGTATGTTTCCTTCAACGTTAGTACCCAAATCAATGTGCAAAGAAATATGAGAACCAACGTCGTTTGGGATAGGAGCTGGTGCTACCCAAGGTTGAGCGGTGGTACACCAACCCCTGAAGATGACACGCTGTTTTCCCCAAGGAATCCAACGTCGTTGTTTTCGTGTTCAGATGTGTTTGCAGTATTACACATAGTTTGACCTAAAATCAAAGAATCTTTGGACAAGAAAAAGTGTGAAGAATACCTTGTGTTATCAGAAAATTAGGACCAAAATAATCACTATTATCTTTAGCCCCACGGTGGGCGCCAAACTGTTTACCTCGAAAAGGGTATTAACAATTAAATATAATTTGTGGTTCTAAAAATATGTGATTTATCAATACTAGTTAATAATCGAGAAATAATAAGTGAAAGTATGAAGAATTGATAGCCAAATCAATATTGTCAAAGGACTGGGGGCCTCGAGTTCGATAGCCTCTGGGGTCTCGAGGTCGGTCGATGGAACTAAATTATGAGTAATAATTGAGTAACAATAAATGAAGAATAGTAAAGTTGAAGAGTAATGTTGAGCACATTAAACGAGAAAAACAGAGGAGAATGTTATGTTGCAATGAATGATGTCTTTACAAAATGATTCGGGTCCCCTTTATATAGGAGGGGAAAACCCTAATATGGTACATTTCTACTTAGGGAAAAGAATACTATTGGTATAGCTGTATAACGGCCTGATACAAATGTGTTCTATTTCTTACAAATTTTATCTGCCCTAACCACGTGTACTTGGGAAATTCCCGTTTTTTCTTGACTATCATCGATTTGGAACTACCTCGAGGTAGGTTGTGTTGGACCTTCGATGTGCATTCTCGAAGTGTATGTTCCGAGATCGGCTCGATCTTTACTTCGAACCTCCGAGCTCGGGATCGGCGCAACAGAGACCTTGAAATTTGACTCCTCCGATTTCGGCTGTATACAATAACAAACATGTGCCGGGCTCCGGAACTAAAATACGGGCCTAATACAAACGAGTTCAAGCATTACTTCATTTCTTTATTTCCTTTAAAATCCGATATAAAAATTTTCTTCAAAAATTGATTTCTAAAGCTAGTGACATCGAAATTCGATTTCGGGCATACACTCAAGTCCCATATTTTACTGTAGACCTCCCGGGACCGTCAAAACACATCTACGGGTCTGTTTACTCAAAATGATGACCAAAGTTAACTAAAAATCAAATTTTCAACTCTAAAAATTATTATTTCATATGTTTTCACATAAGGGCTTTCCGGATTCAAGTCAAGACTGTGCACGCAAATCAAGGTACTTCAAATAATCTTTTTAAGGTTAATGAGCCCGGAATGGAGTCTTAATTCATAAGATGACCCTTTGGGTCATCACATCACATATAATTGTAATATTCAAGAGTGCATCACCTGGGTGTATCAACAGAAGATCTTTTCAAGACTGGAGGTGCTCCCGGGATCTGTAATACCCCGTACCCTTCTTTACCTTGTTTTTTGCTATTTTATATTATTTTATTACTTTATTTTTGTCGAAACTTGTATCTTCTGATCCTTTTATTGATTTTTACCATAAGAATGGATAGATGTTTTTGCCTTAGGGATCCTTATCAAGAAGCTTACACCTTTTATTACACACATGATATGTTGAAGACCTCATATCTACTTATCATAAGAATGATACAAAGTCGAGTTCCTCTGACTCAACACTTCCATAGACATATCTCTTACCAAGCGTATTTCTGGATGTAGGTATCGCTTTATTATGAATGGAATAGGAGCTAGGAGTTTGAATTCTTATAAGTGAGCTCTACCACACGATCTAGAGTAAGAAGAATGAATGACAATCCTAAATGCCTTGTAGCCTCCTACTTAAAAGTGTGGTGCACGACACATCCATAAACAAGACTCTACTAGACACGGCTTGTAGAGTCTCTAAGATAGAAAATCTCTGGTACCACTTATGTCACACCCCGAGCCTGGGGGCGTGACTGGCACCCGGTGCCTCACCTATCCTTGCATACCAACTTGCGACTAAGGGACTCTGAACATATAATGTCATACTTTATCCATGGTCCACATTGCAAGACAATTGCAAATGTTGACTAAACATCAATATAATGCTGAGCTGACAAGGCCGTCATAACTACTACAGCTGGCAAACCAACAAAATATACATAAAAGGATTACAAGCCCAACATACTGCACTTGCTGACAGGATATGTCTACAAGCCTCTACTGATGGATATACTATGATCGGAACAGGGCCACGACCTACTCATAATATATATACATATATACAAAGATGTACGTAAAGCTCTAGGCCCGGAAACTCCAAAGAGTTTGGACCTTACCGATCAAGCTGAACTCGAGCAATAGTTAATGATGAGGTCTACCCGTCTGTATGTCTGAACCTGCGCAAATGAAATGCAGCGCCCCCCAGCAAAGGGACGTCAGTACGAAATAATGTACCGAGTATGTAGGAAATATCCTGAAAGCTGAAACTGAATTGATAATACATAACTGAAAGAAACTGGGGTCAAAGATAATTTGAGGATATGCTCACATACTAACATTCTCTCAATATAGTAAGTAAAATAGTTGTTCAGCCTTAAAAGGCTCGGCATATATATATATATATATATATATATATATATATATATATAACTGCTCTGTTGTAGTAGGCTCGCTCATAGGCACTCATCCATACTAGGCTCTGTATCTCTGCCAACTGGGCTTGCTCATAGGCTCTCGGCCATAATAGGCTCGGTATACAACTTACCATCTGATTAGAGGTTGCCCAAAAGGGGTCTGCCCATCGATTATAGCTCGATGGTAATGAAAGTACTGTAATACTGTAAATATAGACTATTTTCTCTCTTGACTAGAAGACAATTGAATATTGTAACTTACAAGACTAGGAAAATATACGTAAATTCCGGGATATGAATTTTTCTTTATGCCTCGTTATCAAACTCGTATAATTACGAGATCATGCCAAAATGAAGGAAGGGATTAGCCTTAACATACCTGAACCAATTCTCTTTTGCGAAAACACAGAACGAAGGATTGAAGTAAGGAAGAATCCATATGATATTCTTGAGAAAGATTGTACCAGGCCTTTTTTGAATTAGCATTTCACGTTGGACCTTGCAGTATTGCAGAGAAATCTCACGTTACCATTGCAAAAATTTGAGCTAATGACGTTACTTTGCAAAGGTTATGACCAAACCAATGACTAACATTATTGGTCTCTTTCTTAAAATGAATAAGAGATCAGTGACTAAGTCTTTCCAAGGTGATGACTAAGCCAACATAGATTAAGTTTCTGCCACGTGAATCCAACATAGATTAAGAGTCATCCAACATTATTGATCTCTTTTTGCTTTAGTCTTTATCCAAATACTTCAATTAATCCACCACGAATTATTAATTAACTAGGTAATGTCCCATTATCCAATAATTAATCAATTACCCACATAATTAAGAATTATTTTCACTTAGTTAAAATACTACTCCCTTTTCACATACCTTATACACCTTACTATTATGGTCATATGGTACCTTGTATGGCACTAGTCTATAAATACCGAGTATTCTAGCTCGGGCCATATTTTATCCCAACATGCCAAACTGGGACGAAAATTCATTTTCTTTGACTTGCTTCCCCTCTCACTTTCACGAATTTACTCATCACTTGTTTGAAATAACATAATTCTTATAATCTCAAAATAATCCCATTCCCGAACTTACATTGATTAACTTACGACGAAATGTTAAAGTATCCGAATGCGGGATGTAACAAGGTTGCCTAGGTCTCACAATTCACGAGCAGGCTTAGTAGAGTCTGGAGGATCGGTACAAAGACGTCTGTACTTATCTTCCAGAGGCAATGAAGCTTAGGAACAAATTTCACTTATATTATTCTCTATCGTGCGATTTTGTTCTCTCAATCCTAATTGAACTCTTCTACTCTTATTCTATCGCAGATGGCGAGAACACGTAAAGAATCTTCAGTTGAGCAGCAGCTAGAGCCTCCAGTGGCAAATCCTACGAGGGACACTAGTCGAGCTCGAGGCCGTGCTAGAGCCTGAACAGCAGCCCCAGCAGTGGAGCCTCAAGTAGAGTTTGACGAGGAGGTTCCAGCCCAGACTGTTCCTTCCGGGCCAACTCAGGTTCCGGAGGGCTTCATTACCACCCAGTGCTACAGAATGCTTTGGTCTTGTTGGATCAAGAATCTGCATGGTTTTGAAGATTGACAAATGAACTCAGAGTTGAACCATGTCCATCATTGGAGACATAGACATGTAGAATAAATGGCATGTGAGGAGATCACACACAGGAGATAAACACAATCACTGACCTGAGGAGATATCTCTTGGTCGAAAAGGTTGCAAATTAATAGGGAGATGGACTTCTTATTCATGAAGTACATAATCAAGATAGAGGAGGATCTAGGAAGTTGAGATCAACAAGAACTCTTCCACCAAGGAAGAGTTGCATCAGAACTCTAGCACATTGTCTCAAATTACTGATCCTATATATTGTCAAGTGTTCTCATTAAAAAAGTGCGCATAAACACAGAAGTGAATCAAGAATTGAGAGAAAAATTACCAAAGCAATTTTGCAAGCAGTGCACGTGATAATTCCTGTGTGACTCAAAAGCTACTTGAACCAGCTAGAAGAACCAGTTCCATCTACTATCTTTTAGTATAGTTGTTTGTAGTAAGTGATTACAAATTGTATCTATCAGCTTTATCTAGAAACAATTGTAATAGGTACTGAGTATTCAAATTAGAGTTAACTTGGAGCTTTCCGCAATTAGCTAGAGGCTAGTTTGCCACAAGGGGATTAGAGTTAGTCCTTAGGTTTACAAAAGTGTTTATTTTCTAAATGTTGTTTGGCTCATTTTCTTAGTGAAGAGTTTGGGAAAATCCTAATGGAAAGCAAGTCGTGGTTTTTTCACCTTCTGAGCCAGGTGTTTTCCACGTAAAATCGCTGTATTATTTTATTTCTGCAATTATTATTCCGCAAACTGTAGGAGTTGGAACACATAGAAGAACCTGGTCCTTCTATAACTACTACACGCGAAAATTGGACACCACACAAATCATCCCCCTTCTTGTGTGGTATTGACGTTTAGAACATCAAATGGCATCAGATCAGGTTATCCTTGAAGAGGCTAACACCTTAGGAAAATATCAAAATGTGTGCACCACCTGGGAACTGGGAAGGACAATCAACTGCTAGGCCACCACCCTTCAACGACCTGTACTGCTCCTGGTGGAAAAATAGGATGAATGATCAATTAATTGGGGAAAATTGTTAACTATGGGAAATAGTCACAAATGGTCCTTTGGCTATCATGAAAAAGTCTGTTGAAGGAGTAAACGTGCCAAAGACAAGATCTAATTGCACTGCTGAAGACTTTAGAAAATGGGAGAAACATGCTACGGCCAAGAAGTGGCTGGTGTGTGGACTTGGTCCAGATGAGTATAGTAGAATTCAAAGTTGCACCACTGCCAAAGAAATTTGGGATACACTGCAAGTGTGTAAAGACCATACAAATTTCTTGCTTAAAATAATGCCCGAATAAGTCCCCGAGTGGTTATCCCTGTGGAAATTCTTAAAACGGACCTTGATTTTTTTTGTAAAAATACCCCAGATTTGAAAGGACTTAATTTTTTTCCAGAGCTTGAGTATTATGCGACGCACTATGCGATCGCATAACGTGTAACCGGACCGCATAATGGTTGCATACACGGGCAGATCACTTCCCAAATGAACGGGTGTTATGCGACGCATAATGCGATCGCATAACATGTATGCGGACCGCATAGTGGTCGCATACACGGGCAGATCACTGCCCAACTGAAGGGGGTGTTATGCGACGCATAATGCGGTCGCATAACATGTATGCGGACTGCATAGTGGTCGCATACTGGGGCAGAATGTTTTCAAAATTTGGCCCACCTGGGGGCCATTCTGCGGTCCATATGCGGACCGC
>MDKH01187333.1:0-25852 GCA_005239495.1 Nicotiana undulata | reverse complement strand
AAAGTGCAGTAAACTAGAGTGTAATAAGTGACTAAAATACGTAATTATAGCCTATCATCAACAATCTAGGGTTAAGATGTCTTCATTGTCTTCAATAAAGTACGAAGTAGAGAAATTTGACGGGGGTTCTAGTTTCAGTCTATGGAAGATTAGGATGAAATCGTCCATGGTATTACAAGGGTTATGGAAGGCAATTGATGAGGATTTTCCTGAAGAGATGAAAGAGACAGAGAAGGCTGACCCGAAGGAGAGGGCTTTGAGTGCGATCTTCATGAGCGTTACAGATAGCGTTCTTCGGGAAATTGTTGAAGAAACTATTGCAGCAGTGGCATGGAAGAAGTTGTAAGATCTGTATTCTAAGAAATCATTGACAAACTGCCTCTACCTAAAAAAGAGGTTATACAATCTCTGTATGAATGAAGGTACACCTGTTAAAACTTACCTTGATGAGTTTAATTGAATTATAATGGACATGAAGAACGTGGATATCAAAATTTAGAGTGAGGATCAGGCTTGTGTTATGTTCTTTACCACCGTCTTATGATACTTTCGTCGATACGCTGCTATATGAGAAAGACAATATTTTACTGGAAGATGTTATAATGCACTAAAATCTAAAGAGTTGAAAAAGAGCTTTCTAGACACCAGAATTGAGGGCGAGGGTCTTGTGATTAGAGGAGGAACACAACAAAAGTACTTTAACAGGAAAAAGTCAACCGACAAATCATAGTCTAGAGAAAGGTAGAAAAATAGTTATGAGTGCGGGGAGCAAGGTCACTACAAGAGAGATTGTCCTAAGCTGACTCAGCTTGAAATCACGTAGGGCTTTTTCGGAATGTAATGAAGGCCTTTGGACTAAGATTGGATATGCTATGATAGAACGGGTTCATCTTTTCTTAAGCACTCCATTCTCTTTTCTCGGCTCATGCTTTGCCAACTCTTTGAGGCATTTTCTTTTCCTTAAGGGAACTAGAGAGACTTAACATCACTCTTTCTTGGTCAAATATTCATTTTCTCCTTCTTTGATTTCTCCATGCTTTGCATCATTAATTTTCTTTGAATCCCTTCAACTCTTCAACTTATTCACTTTCATTTTGCATTTTGTTCTTTCTTTTTCTTACATTTCCTTCTCTTCATTTCTTTTCTCTTTTGTGCCTTGATACCTTTTTCAAACTCCTCATCTCTCCCCCAAACTTACATTTTAGCCAATTGTTTCACAAGAGTGTTAAGGAAAGCTCGGGTTCTAAGAGAGGGTCACGACAAAACGGGGTAAAGGCTTGTAACATGGTTATCAAATGAGAAATGTTTTAGGCTCAAATGGGTTGACTAGGGATAACAACATTGGTGGGCAATGGAAAATTTCAAGCGGGTCATGGAGAGCCTACATTCACTTCTCAAGCCAAGCAAAACTTAAAATTTTGCCTAGAAGCTCATTCGGGGGAAGTTCTAGACCATTCACACGGGTTCTTGGACTTGCAACAACAAAATCTCACCTCTCACGCAGCTGGATTATTAAAGAGGATAGTGTCGAGGGACCACAACGACCATATTCAAGATTAAAATCACTATGGTTCGACTAAACCACTCGATGATTGCCTAAGTCAACACAAGAGTCAAAAGGTCTCTAACTAGAGCTATTTCTTTCCAAAAATCTTATTTTTAACCATAAGCACGTAGTTAAGTGTGTTGGTACCAAGTGAAGCATGTTTGAATCTTCGAGCATGACTCAATTAGGTATTTTTATTGATTATTACTACTATTCTTACCTAAATATCAAAACGGACCATCATTAGGAAGAGTCACCCGGTTCACACAAAACACTACCTTTGAAAAGAACCGTGGCATTAAGAAAACCACAGGCTTATTATCTACTAAAACATAAAAAGAAGTTATTAAAGCAAAAAGAAGCTACTAATTCAAAAAAGAAGACAAACATAAAGATAAAGAAGCTAATAAAGCAAAAAAGCTATTGAAAGCTAAACGAATATACATAATGAGGATAAAAGAGAATATATACATAATAATAAAAAAGAATAAAATAGTAATAAGTTAATTACAGGCCAAATGATTCATAGTTATCAAAATACAAAATCATCATAATGTCAAAAAAACTCCACCCCTCGAATAAAAATAAGCATTGTCCCCAATGCTTAACAAAATAAGAATAAAAGAAGGGTGAGAGTGAAGTAAACTCCCTATGGCTCAGTGGCCATCTCTGTGTCCCCAGCAGTGGCACCGACCTCAGTCTCTAATTGGATCTCATCATCCTCAAGTCCAAGAGTGGATGGGTTGGTGAATATCTGACGGATTGCCTCAGCAGTGTCTACAACAAAGTCTGGATCCTCAGACTGGCCAGCTGCTGCGGTTGTTGCTGTGGGATCTGGGTCTGGGTGGTGCGGGTCAAACACATGTCAAATGAAATGTCTCCGGCTGCTGCAAACTTGGTGACCTATCGTCGAAGCTTATCCATTGACTTCTTCGAAGCCTGTGACTTCCGCATCTTCTTCACTTCTTTGGCCAATTCTTTAATCACGGACCCATGTTGTACTAGAGTGGCCATGATAGTGTTCTTATTATCCAGGATCTTTTAAAGGGTTTCTTCGACTGTGGGGGAAATCTAGGGTGCCGGCATAGATGACTGTGCTGCAACATGACCGGATATGTCAGAGAGATTTGTAGTAGCTGTTTACATCCAGTTGTTAAGGCTCGCCAGCGTCCCGAGACTCGTAGCGCGGAGAGTGCATCAGAGGGCATAACCACCAGCTTCAAAGCCGAGGAGGGGGCACTGAGGCTGAAGGAGGAGGCATGGCAGTTGCATTGGCAGAAGGCTTTACTGAAGTGGGAGGCATATCTGCTGACTCTGAAGCTACCACTGAAGGTTCATCAGACTGCCCTACGATAATAGTCATCTGAATCTTTCTCTTCGGGTTCTTCGGATCCATAAAAGAAAACCAAGAGAAGGGCTTCTTTGCCCGAACCTTCGTGTCAAAATCCCTGGGCTCTACCCGTGCATCCGTAAGGTACTCCGTGAGGGTGTTGGGATACGGGTAGGAAGTATTAGCCTGCTTGGCGACCAATGACATGTTGGCCGACATCACGACATCCACATTGATCGGGTACCTGGCCATAATAGAGGCGACTATAATTGCTCGTTGAATAGGTAACTTTGTCTCGTTCTGGCAGGGGTCTAGTTTTCTGCATACGAAGGTCTGCCATCCCTTCGCCTCGAAATTTAGGGTATTCCGCTGAATAGGAACCCCTGTAGTGATCTATAGTGGTGGTGGCCCCGGGGAAGCAAGAAGCTCAGCTAGCCATCGGCGAGCTGCACACCCGTCGCTAGCTTCTCCAAGTAATGTGTCAGCTCGACGATTTTTTATATTCCTAGCAATGGCACCAAAAATTGATCTCGTCCAATTTTAGTCCTCTAGTTGAGGTTATGAAAACGGTCGATGCAATAGTAATACCCAACAAGAGTCGGGGTCGAATTCCGCAAGGAGCTATATAAATGGGAGTTAGTAGTATATAACTTAGCGTGTGAGTTTGTATATCTAAATTTGCACTTCCGCAATATTTGGTTTGTTTAAAAAAGCTAAACTAAACTACGATTACAATTTAAGAAATAAAACTAGAAAATTATTTTTGTTGTTTTTCAAATATTGCAAAAGGCCTAAGGCTATGACCTTCACCTAGGTGTTTGCCTAATGGGTTGTAAACTTTAAAACTTATTTTATTGGTCGGGGTGTATTATACAACACTCAGTTACCCACTCAATACCTCTCGGTCAGAGAGTGATTTTACCTAATTTGGCTTTCTCAAGTAAAAATGGGTATTGAACAAAACAGTTGATAAAAAACTCAAGTCGGGTCTTACTATCTCTAGGTTCAACCCTTTAATTGGGCTTATCAATCTCTCGATTGACCAATTTCTTTAGCCAAGTTTTCCTAGACTAAGTCTCTCTTTCTCAAGTAGAGACAAAGTCAAATGGGCATTAACTAATGTCTACAACCATTAGCTCTTAAAATAAAAATAAGAACAAGGCTAAATAATAAATACCCAATTCATAAACAAGCAATAAATCAAACACCCATTAAGTTTACATACTAGGGTTGGGTCACAACCCTAGTGAAAATCTATCTATTCATGCTTAAAATTGAAGAAATAGGAGAAGAAATGATAATTAAACCCATATTGATAATTAAAATGATAAACTCTATGTTCAAAAAGCTCAAAATAGCAAAAAGTGCTAAAAAGAGTAAAATGAACCGTCTACTACAATAGCTGATGTCAAAAGTTCACCTTAAAAAGTGAAACTCTTCTATTTATACAGTGCTGGGATTTTCGGAAAAAATTCCCTTTTGGAGGTTCTGCGGCCGCACAATTCCATGTGCGGTCCCCACTTTGCTTCAGCTTGACAGGATTGAAATTCTGCGGCCGCATAATTCTGAACTCCGGCAGCACTGCACTCTTTCTGGGGTTCGTACACTTCTAACTGCGGTCGCACAACTCTTCTTCTGCGGCCGCACAATAATTGTGCGGTCTACACTTTTGGTAAACTTGAGATGCAGGTTCTCTAAACTTTGTTCTGACCCAGCTTCTGCGGCCGCACAATTCATGTGCGGACCACACTTTGCACCAATCTTTGATGGAATTTTCTTCACAACCTGCGGCCGCATATGATATTCTGCTGTCCGCACTTCTGTGCTTTTGTGCCTTTTTTGTCCTTGAGTTCAAATTACTCCTTCTTGAGTTGGATTTCATCTCGGGAATTTATCTTCCAATATTCCTGCAATTAAGCACATTTCATCAGTATTCGTGAACACAATTAAACGCTTTTGGACTAAAACAAAAGCTAAAATGCGCTAATAAGTAGACAAAATCCACACTTATCAATTGTTTGCTTGTATTTTTAGGAAATCCATAATACCTATAGGTTTAGAAAAATTAATTATCCTAATAGATTCGGGAAAGGATAACCTATAATCCTTGTCAAATTGGGAAACCTTTCTCTTATATATTTGGGACTATTTGGGATCTATATATAGGGGTTGTAGTTGGAGATTCTATAGATTGTATTGTATTTTTTTTTCTCATTCATATTGTAAAATTCTCTCTGCTTTCGCCCCGAGGATTCGACTTAGTCGAACCTCGTTAAATCTTTATGTTAATTTTTCTTGTCTATTTGCTTTGTGTGCTAGTTAACCCACGATCTTCCGCAACACCATTATTGTCACTGTAGATACAGTAATCGAATTTGAGGACATATGGAGGCACTTTTAAGAATCTCGGTTCATTGAAAGATGGAGAGTGGACCACCATTGGTGGCGCGCTGTATCTCTTAGGTAGGGGAGGAGCTAGAGGCTTGCAAGCGAATCCAGTAGTTTTAGTCCAAATCCTGTATTTGTATTAAAAAATATAAAAATTAAATTTAGAACCCAGTTACTATCACACGATGTTGTTATTATAGAAGTTAGAACGCATAAAATCCAAATCTTAGCGGTGCTTTCATTGCTTGCTTTCCCGTGTACTCGCAAGGGATATTTTATGCTGCTTAATTATTGGGGGTACTAATACTATATCGTTCAACATGAAGGTGCTTGATAGAATGTTTATTGGTTAAAATCTCCAGAATAAAATATTGTAGTGTTTGGATAAAGTGAACAAGTACTTTTAAATACTTGTTTTAAGCTAAAATGACAAAAATAAGCCAAAAATCAAAAGCTAGAATTCTTAACTTATCGCTTAAAAACCATTTTGACTTAAAAGTCACTTAAACTAAGCCCATCCAAACGAGCTATATATCCTCTTTTTAACTGTACTGACAACTAGTTATACTACCTTCCATACCAATAGGTTGTTTATACGTTTACTGAGAGAACTAGGAGTCCACCAAACAGTATAGAGAATCAGGTTTTCTATCAGTAAATAAGCAAAAAATAAAAGACACATGATATTTACGTGGAAAACTCCCTGCTCAAGGGATTAAAAACCACGACTTACCCCAGTGGATTTCAACTCTACTAAATTGAGCAAACTTCAGATTACAACCTATCTAGGAATTAAACTCTTAATCCATTATCTTTATTACAATAACTCTATTGTAAGCTCTTTGTAACAACTCTATTACAAAGCAACACTCTTTGACTAACTCTAGTCTAACACAACCAAAACAACAATGGTTGAATATGATCCTATCAAACACTTCTTGAAAGCAGTGTAGGTTTACAAGTAAAGAACAAAAGATAAAGACACAACAAACTTAAAGACCTAAGACAACTTTAGTGTTGGGATCTGGTCCTTGTGTTTGTATCAGCTTTGTTCTTGATTGCATATAAGGAAAGCAGTGGCGGCTGGCACTTAAGAGAATATGTGTTTCAGATTTGTTCTATATATATGAGAGAGCATGTGAGATTAGATAGAGACAATACATCTTTTGGTTTGGCCAGTCGTTGCACTGCTGCTAGTTGGTACAGTGGGACAACTTTTATAGCTATAGGGTTGAATGTACGACGGTTGAGGAACTGATCATATATGGTCCTTTAATTTGATTCCTCGAGAATGTTTGGCCAGACTTCAAAACATATTATAATAAGCTTAAAGGAAGTGATGACATCAAATTCCTATCTGGTTGCTTTAAAGTTTAACAAATCAATATCCACAATAGCATAATTTATCATTTATAGAGTTTCGATGTACATGATAATTATAAGCACAAGTACTATAATGGAAAGGTGGATGTCTTTCCCGACAGTGGACCGAATAGATATGTGATTTCTAGTTTGAGACTTCAGTCTTAACATACAGTTCAAAACCTTAATTAAGAGGATGAGTGAAGTAACAAAATTAAATTTTTTTATTTTTTCTGCCCAGGATACCCTTGTATACTCAATGTGGGGACAAGTCTATCTAGGACTAGTACTTCACATGTTTTATGAGAAGGGAAGAATTTAGCTCCAGTGTTAACCCAAACATTTCAAAGAGAGAAAAAGAAATACATGGGTTCTGTAGCCAGTGAGAACTTCACCATTGAACTACAGCAGCTTGATGCAGCTGGTGATACTGGACGGAAACAGAGGACTCAGTGGCTACTGAGTTCACCTGTTCCACCAAGTCTTTGCCATGAACTCCTTAACTCAGTGAAAAAAACTGTTTTTCCCCATGGAAAAACCAAAACAAAATCAAGAAAAGGAGCTTTCTTCTCATTCATGCAAGGGTTATTTCCAATTCTTAACTGGGGAAGAAATTACAAAGCTACAAAGTTCAAGCATGACCTAATGGCTGGCTTAACTCTTGCCAGTCTCTGCATACCTCAGGTAATCAAAAAGATTGTATACATTATTTCTGTTCCTCAATATGCATGGCTTATATAACAGCTGGTTAAAATATTAATTAAACTTCTTGCAGAGTATTGGATATGCTAATCTTGCAAAACTCGATCCTCAATATGGCTTATGTAAGTTCCAATACCAGTTCTTGCTATTGTTCATCTCAGTTTCTTGTTGCCTTAATTAGTTTATGTCTTTATCCCTTTTGGTTTTAGACACTAGTGTTGTTCCACCATTGATATATGCTGTGATGGGGAGTTCCCGAGAAATCGCCATTGGCCCTGTTGCTGTTGTATCACTACTGCTTTCTGCTATGATTACCAAAATTGTAGACCCTGCTGTTGATCCTATTGCTTATACGAATCTTGTTTTCACTGTTACATTCTTCACCGGTGCATTTCAGGCAGTGTTTGGACTATTCAGGTAGTCTTTCTTTTCTTCTTCTCTTTTGTCAGAACTTCGCAAGAATAATTAGAATGGCTCTGTCTCTCCTGGAATGTGGTATTTAATTTACAGTACTTAATTATCAGGTTGGGATTTCTAGTGGATTTTCTTTCACATGCTGCCATAGTTGGATTCATGGGAGGTGCAGCTATTGTAATAGGCCTCCAACAGTTAAAGGGTTTGCTAGGAATCAACCATTTCACAACCAAAACTGATGTGGTGTCTGTTTTGGGAGCAGTTTTCAAGTCATTCCATAATGAGGCAGTGAGCATCTTCTACTTAAAATAAAACAATTCTCCTCTTTCTCTTATCTGTTGCATTTTTTTATCTTACTCTTGGCTTACTACAATTTTCCTTTTGCACCTTTTTAGTGGTTTCCTCTGAATTTTGTACTTGGCTGCTCGTTCCTCGTCTTCATCCTAATTACCAGGTTCATTGTAAGTGGCTAGTTCTTTTTTTTCTTTTAATTATCTTTTTTCGTTATTCATTTCTTGGATTTAAACCTGAAAAACTACAGGGAAAAAGGAATAAGAAAATGTTCTGGCTACCAGCAATGGCTCCTCTTGTTTCGGTTATACTATCTACTTTGATAGTTTATGTAACAAAAGCTGATCAACATGGAGTCAAGATTGTAAAACACTTCAAAGGGGGTCTCCCTCCTAGTTCAGCTCATCAATTACACTTCAAGGATCCACACATTGGAGAAGTCGCGAAAATTGGACTAATTTGTGCTATCGTCGCTCTCACTGTCTGTCTCTAATCTTTGTTTCTGTCTTCCACCATCCTATACTTCTCAACTTAGATGAAAATATCCTTATATACCAAAATACTGTCAACAGGAAGCCATTGCTGTAGGCCGATCTTTCGCTTCAATCAAAGGCTATCATCTTGATGGAAACAAAGAAATGACAGCCATAGGATGTATGAACCTTGTGGGATCTTTAACTTCTTGCTACATAGCAACTGGTAAGCTGTCAATTAGACAATTTTTTACTGTACTTTAATTTTGCTACTGATAAGTTTTTACTATAACATTCTTGCAGGCTCATTTTCAAGAACAGCAGTAAATTTCAGTGCAGGATGTGAAACTGTGGTGTCAAACATAGTTATGGCAATCGCAGTACTCATATCCCTAGAGTTGTTAACTAAACTACTGTATTATACTCCATTAGCTATACTTGCATCAATTATCATATCAGCACTTCCAGGATTAATTGACATTAATGAAGCATACCATATTTGGAAAGTGGATAAGACAGACTTCATTATTTGCATCGCTACCTTCTTTGGAGTACTCTTTGGTTCCGTGGAAATTGGCCTTCTAATAGCGGTAATTAAATCTGTCCCTACATATACTTAATTTACAGCTTCTTGGCCTAATTATGTATGAATTTTCAACAACAAAAAAAAAAACATAAATGATATTTTGACGTGAAATATCAAATTTTCCTACAAATTTGCCTAGTTATGTTTTTTGCCCTATAGTACAACATTTAAGTGATGCTCTTTGCTTGGCTCTAAGTTATTCTAAAAATAGATTACTCATGTCCGCTCTTTGGTAATCTTTGTCCTGTTCTTTTCAACTTTAGTAACCATTGCCAACACAGACAACAACTTAATTCCATATGCTTTATGGATATGTGAAGCATTTAATTAGCACATCTGATGCCATACTAAATGGCATAGTCACGTAGAACGAAGGGTGGTCAGTTGAACATCGATCCTTCGTTAAAAAGCTTATATTGTATATATAGAAATTCTATTGCATGTATCTGTCAAAAATTACTTTCTATACATATAAATTAATTCATAAAAAGAAATCGTATCTATCTCAAATTTCTCGGTCCAAACATATAAGTAGGTTTACTTAACCATTTAAGTCTACTCGTAAACCTAACAATTCCGTATTAGCTATCTTTATTAATCAACTAACAGGAAAACTTGAAAGTCGGATTGGAGTAGTAACATAATTGGTGCAATTTCATCTTGTAAGATAATGAGTAGTAGTGAGACTACCTAATATCTCTGGATATTCATATATATATATGCATTGAAATATGTTACCGTCTTATACGAACGATTGAGTTGTTAGAAGTAGAAAAATATTTTAATTATTTAATTATATCTTCGACGCAGCCAGAGAAAAATAAAGCGAGTAAATCCTAACAATTTGTTATTTTTTTGGATGCCTCTGTTGGGTTTATTGCAGGTTGGCATCTCATTTGGTAAAATAGTACTTGAAACCATCCGACCAAGTATACAACTACAAGGAAGACTACCTGGGACAGACACTTTCTGTGATATTTCTCAATTTCCTATAGCCACTGAAACTCCAGGAATCTTGATAATTAGAGTCAACAATGGCTCACTCTGCTTTGCAAATGCTAATTTTTTAAGACAAAGGTACAAATTCAAGTCTCATTGAGGAAAATGAAAATAAAAATTAAATTATTTTGAATTTTGTTAAACCTGTAAATTTTTCTTATATAAGGATATTGGCGGCAGCGACAAATGGAAATGAAGAGCATATCAAGGAAAAGATTCGTGTTTTAGTACTAGATATGTCAAGTAAGTTTCTAATTTACTTGCATAATATCCACATGTTGTCTTGTTTCTTTAATTACATAGATTACCATCTCTAATACGTACTAGTATACTACATTAATCTCATTTTTTGCAGATATAATGAGCGTCGATACATCTGGAATCGTTGCATTGGAAGAGTTGCACAGAGAATTGGTTTCACAGGGCATACAAGTTAGTCTTTCATCATATGCTCTCTAACTATATGCTAAAACAATGTCAATAATTTCAATCGTTTTTTTTTTTTTGGTGGCGTTATTTTCTTAAAAGTAGGATTTAAAAGAATTATATTTTTATCTTTGGAACAAATGCAATTTTAAGTTTATTATTTTATCCTTAATGATATATTTTTATGGCTACATAATATCACAGTAGATTTAAGATTATAAATTTCAAAAGTTTTTTTCTCTCTTAAGTTTTATATCGAGTCAATCTTTGCTACATAAATTGGAAACTGAGGGAGTACTCTTTTTTTCTTCTAAATTAAGAAATAAAAAGGGGAAGAGAATCATTTTACAACGGAAATGACGTTTTTCTCCTCTGTTCTTTTCTTTCTCTTCTTTTAATTTGTCGCAGTTAGCTATAGCTAACCCAAGGTGGAAAGTTCTTAACAAGTTGGAGGCAGCAAAATTTCTTGATAAACTCGGGAAACGGTGGATTTTCCTCACAGTGAGAGACGCTGTAGATGCCTGCGTTAATACCAAGAGCAATTGCTGAAAATCTTATGGTATTAATTATGAATTCCATCGAGAGAATGTATCGATCAACGAATTAATTTTAGTTTCGACAAAATAGTTGTCTATTGAATTATCCAAAAAAAAAAAATATATGTACGGATATCACGAGTTTCTTTTGTCTTTTCAAAATCAAAGAATCATCGTGATTTACGATGCAATGGTATTATAGACGAGATAAAACTAACGATGGAATTGGTTTTGTCTATCAGCAAATAGGACTGTGTTGCTTAAAGGTATAACAGTCTTTTGTTAGCAACATCCTCACTAAGTACAATTAACTTTTATTTAATTAAAATCAGCATATTTTACTTTCGCTAATTGGCTTTAACCCACAAAAACAAAAAAATGAAAAAACGAACCAATTGCTAGCTAGTGAATCACGGGGTCCAAATTCAGCTCTACTTTCAATCATCTTTTCGCCAAAAAGTTACCATTATTTAGCAGTAATCTTCACGTGAATATACGGTAGATTACTGAGAGTTCATTAGGAGATGGACGAAACATGTAATCAAGAGTGCGCTTAGACTAATAACATTAAGACCAGAAGTAGTTCTTTTCACCTATTTAAAAGTATAATTAATTATTTGCAGTGAATCATAAATATATCTGTACTCCTTTGTCATCACATATTGTTACTTCACAAACGAGTACATTAACCAACATTCTCTACACCGAATTCATATATTAACCATCATTCTCGTGCAGGTGCTCTTTTTGATTGTTGAAGTATAATGCTGCTATTATGTTGCGTAAGCATTCTTTCTTTTTTTTAAAAAAAAAAATGTATTTAAAGGAGTCGTTTCAAATAATGATTTATCAAATACACTATTTTTGTTAGTATATGGCATCAAAATATTTAAAAAGATACATTTTTGATGAATTTGCATGATTTCATCTATATTTTTTTCTCATACCAATCTTTTGGTCGATCCATTCTAAAATTGTAACGAAATTATAATAATGTGATGTACCAACATTTCACAAAATATAAACTTATAAAGGCTTATCAGTATATGCTCCTTAGATCTTAAATTACCTTGGTGATACGATTATCCAGGTGAGAGAAATAAAGGTGAAAAGCGGGAATAGGAGAGGAAATATATATTACTATTATAAAATAATAAAACAAGAATAAGAGTATTGCAAGAGAAAGTAGAGAGATAATTCCTATTGATTTGGGATGATTTACAATAGAATAGAACCACTTTATTTATAGGGAAAAAGTGACTTAGCCACAAAATAACAATCTCTAAAATCTCTTTAAAATATAATTAAGGTTTTAATGAGACACATTATCTGTTGAATAGATATTCAAATGGGCGTGTTATAAATAGAATTATATTTAAGGTGAATGTCTATATTAAAACCCAGTGAAATTTTTTTTTAGTAAATGAAAAAGAGTACACATATCTAACAATACGCCTTTTGGTTGGCTCGTTAAAAACCTTGCAAGGAAAACCAAGTGGGACAAAACCTTATAAGGAAAAAAGAGTACAACGCGCATTAACTCTCCATGATGAGACAATCAATTCACATCTTTGATCCTTTGCATTCCAATCTTGTGAGCCATCTTCAAAAGATCGTTGGTAGAGATTTGATAAATAAATCTGTCATATTAACTTGAATGAATATGTTGCACCTTGAAATCATAATTCTTGATAGATATATATTGTCTTCATATAATCTTGTTGGGATCGCTATTTCAATATCTTTCACATAGGGGTAAAGACTCTTGCTATCGTATTATCATGCTTATAGTTATAACAAGATACATATCTGCACAAATTGCACTTAAGACGTGGTAATTCATTACCCAAAAATTCTCTAAGAATTGCATACACTATCAGCATCTTAAATCGTTCATGGATTGTCATATAAGTAGTCAAATAAACCATATAAATATACTTTAGATTTACATGAAGTTTTCATGTCATGCTAGACATATAAGAAACATGAAAGTGACTGCACCTACCATTGATTTTATATTTTTGAGTGTTCCTACATGTCTGATATATATATATATATATATATAATCGACGAACATTTTATATTCATTCCAATATTTTTTCACAAAGACATATCATGGAGATCTCTTCAATCATATTTTCAGGTACCTAAACCTCTCCTGAGATTTTATGAAGTGTTATGTCATGTGATCTTCTTGATCACTTGCCTCCTTATTATGACCATTTTTTCATTTGTTCATCTTCTCTGTCAAGAATTTTATTTGAAACCAATTTGTCTATATGCTTTAAGCGTACTATAGACTTTGTCCTTCTAGGACTTATTCTAATAGGAGCATTTGCAATAAGAAAATAGTTATTTTCTTTGGGTCAGCAAATGCATCTGGCAAGCTTTGCAATATATTACAAATGAATTATCTTTTTAAGAACTTGAAGTTCATATTATTTTATTCGAGGATCTAGATGTACAAATGATAATTCATTCTGTAACTTTTACGCAAATATTTATCATGTATCCCACTCATATTAGAAAAACTAACTTGCTTCCTCAACTTTGGAAACCAACCTTTATTCATTATGGTGTTAATCAAAATATACATCGCACATCAATAATAATAAGATGGAAGTATCTGGTTCATGGTCCCGAACCACTTATGAGGGGAAATATATACTTTTGTATATAACATATATCAGATTGATAGAGATAACTTTATTCCTATAAGCAATAGTTTAACTATTAAGCGGAGGCATTCAACAAATTATTTTGCTAAACCAACTATGATGTAAACCAACTTATGAAGATGAACTTTCATGAATAGAAAATCAAAAAATTATGCTCTAAATTAGATTATTGAGCAAGTTACCTCGAAAACACCAGGTTGCGGATCAATAATAACCATACATGTAACCATCTCATAGATGCATCTTATGTGGCATACATGACAGGTGAATGAGCTCATATTCACCTTTGATATTTCCAGCATTCATGGGATTCAATCCCAATTTTAGTTGGTCTATTAATTAATGAGAACAAGCAACATAGGAGAATCCGTAAAGAACTTTGTAATTCTTTAATATTTACCCATGTGAATTCTCTTTTATTTTGCACATCATACTGAAATTGATATGGCTAAACTAGTTATGGCAATTGGATAAATTATCAATATTGATGAACTTCAGGTTTACACCATGACGTGTGCGATTATCAATAAACTCCAGGTTTATTATGATACGAGTTCTTATATCAATAAAATTCTACTTTATTGTGTCATTCTTTTATTCGTGTAGTACAAACTAGAGAATAAAGCACGTAGCTTTTCACATGCATAATACTCCACCACAAGTAGTTGTAATAGAAGATATTAAATCTTTCCTTTATGTATAATCTCAATATAACCAACCGTTTTCGCGAATACTTTAGAAACTCAAAAATATTTATTTGAGACTTACTATGACACAATACCTTATTGATAATAAATCCTCCAAAATAGTAATAATTTGCTTTCTTAGAGCTCTCAATCATTTTTGTACTACTACATATTTATCAACATCCATATGGTAATGTATCTTTTAAAGAGAAAGTTATACCATTATGGTCATGGTCAAAATTATTATAGGCAAAATATGTTGCTTCCATTACTTTTACCCTGTAATAATCACATTGCCATAATATTTTGGCATATCCACAATACATACGTGATCAATGACCATTCATTCCATAATAAAAAAATTATTTTCTTATTTCGTCTCAAACTTCCTTCTAGATGTGAGTGTAGTATATTCACTACCACTGGCATGTTCATATTCTTCCAAGAACGAATATGTATTCATGAATCACATATTATCACATTCAGATCATGAATGGACGATAATCATTTATATGTGCTTTACAAATATCATGTCAAATCCATGACAAACATTACTCTCATAGAGTGAAGGATTATCTTGAGAATCCTTATTGTTTTCATTACCACAGTGATGATGATTATAACTTCGTCTATTACCATGTCCACATCCATTGATACCTTCACGGTAATAATTTTATCTTCTTTCATACTTATCACAAACTGCTACCACATTCTCTTAAGGGAATAAGAATGAAACAAAGTCAATGGGAAGAGTTTCCACTTCTTGTGCTCATAATCATACATGAATTTGATCATGGCAAGACATAAAATTTTTACCACTTGGGGTGATTATAATTTCTTCCAAACTCTATTAGAGTTATAATAAAAATTTATTGTCTTTGCTTATATTTAAAATCAAATTATAGAATTTCAAGAATTTGAAAGAGAAAAATAAGGTAAAATACTTACCTTCAATCCAAAACTTAATCATGAAGGAAGTTCATGGAACGATTGACAATCATTATGCTCAATCCCAAAGCTTCTACTCAATTAGTTAGTCTCGTGCCGATAACGTGTTAAAAACAATAAAAGAAGAAAAAGAGTATTGCGGAGAAAAGTAGAGAGAAATAATTCTTATTGATCTGCGATGATTTACAATGGAATAGAACCCCTCTATTTGTAGGAAAAAATGTGACTTAGCCACAAAGTAGAAAACCCTAAAATCTCTCTAAAATATAGACATTCACCTTAAATACAATTCTATTTATAACAATTACATATTTATCTTTTGACGTTTATTTTCTTGTTTTGTAGATAAAGATGTGATCGAGCTGTAAATTTGATATATCTAGGGTACACATCGGACTTCTCAGTACAGAGAAAATTTCAAGATCTTTACATATATAGACAATAAGATTTATTTTTTACTTTATCTAACCACTATAGATAGATTATAAGATGCATATCATATGTCTACCCGTAAAATATACAGTTAAATTTGTTGCATGGATTATAGGCAAGCGAATTAATTTGATCCAAAAATGTTAAGTAAATAAGATAAAAATTGAGATTAAAATTTGAAATTGAAGAAGATGACAAGCCTGGATTCAGATGCAATGCCTCCGAGCACAAGAGTGAGAACAACAATCAAGTATAAGTAAAGTTATTTATTTCAAAGCAAAAATAATAGAATATATCCTATTTTTGTGGAGAATTCTTTGTGCCTTACAATGGCAGCTGAGCCTGCTATTTATAGCTTTTACCTATGGAAACAAGATCCTAAGATCAAACCCCTCTTAAATAATAATAAAAGGGGTATTAATGAACTCTTAACACTACATCAATGCTGATATTCTTTGCAACGATCGCCTATTTAATGCTAATGAATATTCCCTCATTGAGTTCTATTTGATGGAAACCCTTTGGACTCCGATCGTCGATTGTGTTTACTTCAATACTAAACACACATAACATATTCAGTGTTAGTTATTGCCTGAATCGTCTTCTGCTTATCTTCGGCTCCGCGTGTCTTATTACCATTCGACCATCTGTTATAAACCAATTTTACCCCATATAAATAGCACACACATATTCGCTGGTTTTCGAGGCAATCATGATCACGATTTTTGCCGTCTATAAATTACCTTCTACTCATTATTTTTCCTTCTTTACTTTCAAAATCTTCATAAGTCTCTCTTCTATCTGGCATTTTTTCATATTTTTCAACTTTTTCAGCAAAAGCTTCACTGAACTTTTAATACCATGACTTCGTTCACTGATATCTTTGGAACTACTGGTCTTCTCCTCCGTGGAGTCCCAAAGAAAAATAAAGGCAAGGAAGTTGAAGTCGAATTCCGAGCCTCCCACTGTTAGCACCATCATACCACAACATCTCAACACAACTAATGACTTTCAAGAGAAGGCTCATTCTGCTTCTTCACGAACTTGGGAAGTTAGCATGTATCCCTCCTCCATTCGCGCTTCCAGCATCCCAACTGTGAAGGAGTAGTGCAATTGCCTCCATCTTGAAATCCTCTCTCTGGATATGATAGAGCGGGTTACCTTCAGGGTTTATGTATGTCTATACGTATCTTTTTACCCTTGGTCCATTCTCCGTGGGGTCGAGTGAAGGGCTCGACCCGATAATTTTGGAGTTTTTCCACCAGAACAAGATTTGTTTAGCACTAGTAGGCCCTTCTATATGGCGGACGGTGGCCTACCTTTGTCAATTGTGCTTGCAGACAGGGGAAACCCTAACCCTTGCATACATGATGAACCTTTATTCCCCCAAAATATTTCGTGGGGGAGTAATAATTTTTAGCAAGCATGGACACCACACTCTCCTTACCATCGTAGACGATGAAAACGATCGGTGATGCATGGAATGGTTCATCGTCATTGCTACCGGGGACATTATCCCGATCACAACTCCAGCTTTAGCCGAGTCGTGGAATCACTTTCGTAAGTTTTTCAACCATTCATTTCCTTCTGTCGTAAAAGGATTATTTACCGTTATTGCTGATTTTCATGTTTTCTTTGTTTCAGCTACTCGATGGGAGCCACCACGGGTTAACGGCCTAAACCAGTGGGTTTAGAAGATTCTGGAAAGTACGACTCAAAAATTTCGCCGATGGAAGGAGACGTCCCTCAAATACAGGTGGAAAGCCAAAAACCATAGTAATCCTGATCCTTCTATTCTTTCTATTCATATACGGGCACAAGAAATTTTATGACTAACATGCTAACTCCAGTTTTGCCTTTGCAGGGCTTCAAAGTGGCTCTGTTGTGTGTCCTGAGGTGACCCCGAGGAGGCCAGGAGGGTGTTGGAAAGCGCCCTTGCCCGGAACAGAGCTCGTGGATCTCCCTAAGCCACCGGTGATCCTCTTTGAGTCCCCAGCTCGAAAACAAGCAACCAAAAAGGCGGCGCTCCCCTCAGTTGGGACTTTAAAGAAGAAGATAAAGAAAATACCGACCGAGCTGGCCATAGTCACAGTGATCCTCAATGACAAAGGAGAAGTCAACGATGAAGATACTTCCCTTCTAAGGATAAAATGATCTTCATCAGCTCAACCTGAGGCTAAACCTGGAGAGCTTCAAAACCCGATCACAGAGGAAACCGAAGCACTTAGGGGTGAAATGGACCTAGTAGAGAATGCTTATTCTCTCTTCCAAACCCCATTGTTTTTTCCGATCCAATGAATTTGGACCCTAGGCCACCACTTCTTCCTCACTTTCCACACTGATGGATTCACGTCCATCGGTACCTACTGTTCTTTCTCCACTAGCAACAACTACCTATCCTCCGCTGGTACCATCTGAGCAAGAAAGGGGCGATTTTCCTCATAGATCTCCTGTCCACGGGAATTTGGGGCACAATTATTCAACCCTTCTCCAGATCCTCGAGGGAGGATATGTTCCACCCTTTCGATCTTGAAAGAGCGTCTTTGCGAATTATCTGAAGCCGCCGACTTTGGATAAAGACTAGAAGAAAATGTGCTCCCTTTCTAGGGAGTCTCTTATGAACAATGCCATGCATAGTGCGGCACGAGTACCATTCAAGTGTCCTCGTATTTTCCATTCTACTTACATGTTGTAATTGAAATTATAACTTTAATATTATTTTTTCATAGGCCAACTTTCTTGCTTCCTAAGTCTTGCAAATGTTGACCTTTATAAGTAAGGACTCGCTTCCGAGCGAGATCAACTTTTGGTTGAAACGAACTAGCTTGTTACGCGCCTTATTGTAAGCTAACGTTGCTGAGATGGGTGAGCTTGATGCTCAGTTGAAGCAGAGCGAACAAGACAAAATGGCCCATAGCCAAGAAGCCGATCAACTACACGAAAAGCTTCAAGACGCTATGGCTAAGAGGGCCGAGCTTTATGACGATGTACTTGCCGCTGCTGGGAACGGGTTTGCCTTCGAAGATCAAATCAATAATTTGAAGGCAGACTTAAACTCAAAAAGTGACGAGGCCAATGATTTCTAGGAGAAGAGGTCCAAAATTGAAGAGAGGTTCAAGAGAATCATGTAGCGAAACCGGATCTATTTAAACACAACTATTGAGCTCGATTCTCGCCTAATGCCATGAGGTCTGAAAGGGGCGGCTTTTAGGTTGAAACTGATAGACTCCAGGAAAATCTCCAGGACCAAGAGGATTCCTAGTATTTTAGAAGACTTATGCTATATATCATATGAGGAGGAAAATCTTGAAAGAGGCCAAAACAAGCATCGTCGATATTAATAATTGCATCGTCAAGGTCCGTGAACGGGAGCTAACTTCTCGTGAAAACCCTTCTGCTCAGCCCGCTGCAACTGACTCCTTGAGTACCGATTCTGAGTACTCGGGAACTGAAGGGGAGATGAAGATGAAGGCTCCGAACCGGTAGTAAACCCGTCTTCCTCTACCAGGGGAAATGTATATCCCTCTCCCCCTTCGGGTTCTAGCGGCAACGGGGCGTAGCTTCCTTTTCTTTTAACATTTATTTCTCTCTTTTTTTTTAAAAAACTTCGTAACTGTGCCAAATCTTTCACCAAGTTTAGCAATTGACAAATACATAAATATTTTTTGCTTAATTGTTGTAAAAAACATATTCTTTTAGTGTTTAGTTGATTAAAGCTTCGAGTACATTTTTATTCAGTAGCTTTTTATTTTCGATATAAATTCTTCCTGAATCAACCACTTACTATGATGGTTTCATAAGTGAGGGCCCTTATTTTACAGTACTCTTGAAGAGGACGTCTGTGATGACCCAAAGGGTCATCCTATGAATAAAGACTCCATACCAGGATCATTAGCCTTAAAAAAGTGAGACTATTTTAATTACCTCAATTTGCGTGCGCAGTCCGGGCATGAAACCGGAAAGCTTTTATGTGAAAATATGAGAAGTAATAATTTTTAGAATTAAAACTTGATTTTAGTTGACTTTGGTCAATATTTTGAGTAAACTGACCCGGATCTGTTTTCCGACAATTCCGGGAGGTTCGAAGTAAAATATGGGATTTGGGCGTATGCCTGAAATTGAATTCTGAGGTCCCTAGCCTTAAAAAAACAATTTTTGAAGAAAATAGTTGTGCTGGTTTTTACAGGAAATAAAGAAATGAACTAATGTGTAAAATCATTGGTATCGGGCATGTATTTTAGTTCCGAAGCCCGGTACAAGTTTGTAATGATATTTAAGTCTTATCTGTGAAATTTGATGAGAATCAGAGTTGATTTGACATGATTCGTACGTCCCGTTGAAAAGTTAGAAAATTTGAGTGTTCTTGAGAAAATCATGAGTTTTGAGGTTGAATTCGTAGTTTTTGATGTTATTTTGATGGTTTGGTCGCGTGAGAAAGTTTGTATGATGTTTTTAGACTTGCGTGCATGTTTGGTTTGGAGCCCCGAGGGCTCAGGTGAATTTCGGGTAGGCTACAAAGTGATTAGAACTTAGAAACCATAGTTGTGCATCTGGTGTTTTTACACAGGCCTCTGATCTTGCAATTGGGAGATCAGGCTTCCCAATTGCGAAGTGAGCAGGCCTGGGAAATGTGAAAATAATGTCGCAATGCGAACTAGACCTGGGCAGGCCATCCTGGGAAATACAACTTTTTGGTCGATTTTGCGAAGGGACCAGAAGTCGCAAATGCGACATTTTTTGTCGCAATGCGATGGCCACCGAAGAGACTTGACTGCTTATGATGGCCAACCATATCTTAGCTTCAACAGTGAACTCATTCGATGTGATTCCTTTCTTATCCACTTCCCAAGGAACATCTACACCCGGGCATAATTGGGAGACCAACCAATCCCCTGGAAGACGATCTTTTGCACGGAATGGATCCTTATCATGGTCATGGAGGTGGTAGATATTGTTCACATCCTCCGCTCTGAAATGCCCCATTTTTCCGCGAATCCTCATCTTTGGCTTTCTCAAATTTATGGCCGGGAGGTTTGCATAGAACTCCCTCACCCATTGCTCATTTTCCCTACAAGGCTGAGGGGAGAAACAGATCCAGCCCATAGCTACAAGTCTCTGGTAGAACTCAGGAAGACGTTCCTCGACCTTATCCAGTACTATCCCACTTTCTAGGAGCAGCTTCTTCGAGATTAGCTCGGCATAATACTGTTCCTGACACTCACGTGACAAGAATCGGTGCTGGTCATAATTATCCTCAAGCTCCATAGGACCGTCTGGCGAGGATTCCTCGGAGCCAGTGCTCATTTTCAGTATATGTACCTGCAAACAAAATATTGGAGTGAAAACGGGGTATGGCTATGAAATATGTTGCAAAATGAATCTTAGATACCAAAGGAATAATTGGACAGTTGAAACCATACTTAGAATTTTTTTCCAAAAATTCAAAACCTATAGGTGCCCGCTCTCTGATGTTGCATTTGCGACAATTCCCTTCGCAAATGCGAACTGTCGTCCCCAGACCTAGAACAATCTATAGACTTGGAAATTTCCTCCATGAAACCACTCCTAAAACACCCCAATTAGTTTTTAGACTCTTAAATATACAATAAACATCACAAACAAACACGAATTCCAAAGAAATTTCAATGAGTCGGCCAAGGACTTCATATTAAGCACAAACATTCACTCCTATATTAAATAAAATCACGGGTACTCAGATTTCCCCAAACTTCTAGCATAGTAATGGACTCACACTCTCAACCAACCTCACCAAAAATAACAACATGAATTTGGTGTTTTTCACCCAAATTGTGCACAGACAATAGGGATTTATTATCAATCCCTAGGTTTTTGAGAAAATAAATGAAAGAAGAAGATGAAAAAAATTAACTTTCTTACCTTGATACTTGCAATTAGGAGTGAAAATGGTGGAATTTGGAAATTGGGAGAGTGAGACAGATGAGGGTTGAGTGTCTTTTGAATGGCCCAAACTTTGTAACTTCTGTTTTGAGTGAAAAACTAATTGCCCATTTAAACCCCCCTCAGATGTCGCAATTGCGACACCCATTTCGCAAATGCGAACTCCCAGAAATTTTTCAGGGTCGCAAATGCAACCTTTTTCTTCGATTTTGCGATGGAAAGTCTTCGAAATGCGAACTCCAATTCCGGAATTTTCATCACTACTAGTTTTGCTCTCAGGTCACCCCGACCTACTCCAATCAACTCCGAGAATTCTAAAACTTGGCAGATTAGCTAAAAATATTATGCTGAGCTATTCTAAGAAAGGAAAAATTTCAAGAACGACTATATATTTTGATAAATAATGGGTTGCCTCCACAAGGCGCCACATTTAACAACGTGGCATGACGCAAATAAACTTTATCATTTTTGTCGCCACTTGGGTAATATGTATTGGGCACCTAACTTGGAATCAAGCTTGTGACCACGAGAGGTAAGAGTGATAGGTTGATGGTCAAGCCAAACCTTAATTTTTTCATTTTTCACTTCTTGGCTTTTATGAGAGAAATGTCATTTTTGCCTTGTTGTTCTTTCAAATTGTAAATGGTATAACATTTGACTTTCCTCCTCGCAATCCCTCCTTGACTCCTGTAGTTCAATTTCCCTATCACCACACAAGTCTGAGGTTGAAAAATGTTTGGAATGTCGCGTCAAACCTTCAAATTGCAATTCTTTCCGAATTTTGATATCCTTTATTTCCCCCGGACTAGAGACTATCTCAATAATATTTTCAATTACACCTGTTGACTCTAAGTCATCATTTTTCTTGGAATCGCAAATACTCATGGAGTCAGTTGGCGGATGTTTAATTCTGGATTCCTCAAAGTAAAGCTCACTTTCTCTCTCATAGTGTACTCTTCTTGACCTTATTCCACACTTTCAAAAAAGAAGGATAGGCATAATGAGCCACAATCGATGATTTCTAAACAAATACCCAATATTTTTCCAATAGTTGGGTAGTATTTCCTCCTTATGACTTTTCCCAAATACAAAGGAGTTACTCTTTCAGATCGAGTGCAGTAAAGAGGTCAGTCTGTTGAGGCAACTACTAGGGAGTCCGAGAGGGACATACAGAGTAGATATCCTCAAATTGCTTACCAGTCCAGGTAATTTTCTATGTCTGTTCGAGGACGAACGTTTGCCTAAGATGGGGAAATTGTGATGACCCAAAGGGTCATTCTATGAATAAAGACTCCATACCATGCTCATTAGCCTTAAAACAAAAAAGAGATACTAATTTTAATTACCTCAATTTGCGTGCCCAGTCCGGGCGTTAAACCAGAAAGCTTTTATGTGAAAATATGAGAAGTAATAATTTTAAGAGTTAAAACTTGATTTTAGTTGACTTTGGTCAACATTTTGAGTAAACAGATCCGTATCTGTATTCCGACCATTTTGAGAGGTCCACAGTAAAATATGGGACTTGGGCGTATGCGTAGAATTTAATTCCGAGGTCCTTAGCCTTAGAAAACAATTTTTGAAGAAAATAATTGTGCTAGTTTTTACAGGAAATAAAGAAATGAACTAATGTGTAAAATCATTGGTATCGGGCCCGTATTTTGGTTCGGGGGCCCGGTACAAGTTTGTTATAATATTTAAGTCTTATATGTGAAATGATAAGAAACGGAGTTGATTTGACGTCAAGTCAAACGCCCGGTTGATAAATTAGAAAATTTGAGTGTTCTTGAGAAAATCATGAGTTTTGAGGTTAAATTCATAATTTTTGATGTTATTTTGATGATTTTATTGCACGAGGAAGTCCGTATAAAGTTTTTAGACTTGCTTGCATGTTTGGTTTGGAGCCCTGAGGGCTCGGGTGAGTTTCGGGTAGGCTACGGGGTGATTAGAACTTAGAAACCATAGATGTGCATCTGGTGTTTTTACACAGGCCTCTGATCTCGCAATTGCGAGATCAGGCTTCGCAATTGCAAAGTGAGTTGGACTGGGAAATGCGACAATAATGTTGCAAATGCGAACTAGGCCTGGGCATCCATCCTGGGAAATGCGACATTTTGGCCGATTTTGCGAAGGGCTCAGAAGTCGCAAATGCGACATTTTTGGTCGCAAATGCGATGGCTGCCAAATTTCAAAGGGTTCACAATTGATCGCAAATGCAATAACTGCAGCCTATAAAGTGGGATTTAAGACGGGATTTTCCCCCATTTTTCAATTCTTTCAAACCCTAAACCTCCATAGACGATTTTTCAAAGATCAAACTTCTCCAACATAGGTAAGTGATTCCAAATTAATTCCTTTCAATCCTTAATAACTTTTAACAAGATTTCAACCTAGAATCTAGAATTTTCATGGTAAAATTGGGATTTTTGGGTAGAACCTAGGAATGTCAAAATTTGGGGATTTAGACCTCGAATTGAGGTCGAATTCCAAAACCAATTGTATATCCGAGCTCGGGGGAGAATGGGTAAACAGGATTTGGTCCGAACCTCGAGTTTTGACCAAGCGGGCCCGGGGTCGATTACTGTATTTTGATAAGAAGACATAGGAAAATCATAGTTCTTCATTAAAGTTAATTCCTTTAAGTAGTAATTGATGATATTGAACCAATTGTGATTCGATTCGTGCGGATTAGAGGCAAATTCTAAAGTAAAAGTTGTGCTAGAGTAGTGATTTGCTTGTGAAATTGAGGTAAGTGCTTGGTTTAACCTTGACTTGAGAGAATATGAATCCCCAACTTAAATTCCATGTGAATTTTCATGAATGTGGTGTATAGGTGAGGTGACGAGTATCTATGCACCACCCAATTACTTGTTGAACATGACCCATTTCCCCGTTTCCAATTTAATTGATCCCTGGCTTAATTGTTTTATGATCATTGATGTCTACATGTCTACTTGGTTTCGTCAAATTGTTGTTAAGTATGTTTCAAGTATTTTTTTAAGTGTTGGTTGTTCTCTTGGTTTCATTGTGGTACATGAAAGGTTGAGCTGGTTGCAGTGTTTTAAGATATATATATACATTCCGGTTGGATTCATTGTGAAATGATATTGATGAAGTTTATGAATAATACAATTATCTCTTTATCGCTCTTGTAACATAAATATTGTGAAAGGCTTTGACCTGAGTTGTGAAAATCGTTTTATAAATAAACAGATGTGATTGTCTGGTGGGAGCGGGCTGCACGCCGCAACAAGGAGTGATAAGGGTGGACAGGTGGGATCAGGTTTGTCACGACCCAAAAATCCCACCTTCGGGCCATGACTGCGTCTAACGTTGAACCCGCTAGAAAAGCCAACGTTTGAACTGAATAAAACTTATTAACAACAAATACATACAAGATAACCAAGGCTTCGATGGCCCACCACATAAAATTTAACAAAATGACCCAAAATACAACATAGCACTTTTCGAAATAAAACCCATAAACGAAATCCCAGAACTGGTGTCACATACTCATGACTATCTAAGAGATTACTACAAACAAAAGGTCTGAAATAAATACATAAGACTGTCTTTGAAATACAAAGTTAGACAGAACTAATAGTGGAAAGTAGAAGGTGACGTCAAGGCCACGAACGTCTGTGGGTCTACCTCGAGTCTCATGTGTGACTGAATGAGATGCTCCGATCGTCAGTGATCTACGGGTCAGGCTGCGTAGTCTGCACAACATAAAGAAGTGCAGGTGTAGCATCAGTACAACCGACCCCATGTACTGAGTAAGTGTCGAGCCTAACCTCGGCGAAGTAGTGACGAGGCTAGGACCAACACAACATATGTACCTGTGCAATTTATATAATAGCAGGAAAAATGGCAACAGAAATAAGCAAGTAGACAGAAACGGGGAGAACATACTGGGGAGATAGGGTAACAGTATGCTAGCACAGCAGTACAAGGTAATGAATGAAACGTAAAGGCAAGGCAGAAATATAGCTTCTCAAACATATAATGAACAGGAAAAGCACGACATGTCCCCTCGTGCATAACCTTACAGTCACTCGGCACGGAATGTCCCCTCCTGCATATATAATAACGCTCGGCACGGAATGTCCCCTCGTGCATAACCTCACAATCACTCGGCA
>ML251208.1:0-21737 GCA_005239495.1 Nicotiana undulata | reverse complement strand
ATTCTTGAAGAATTCCCAATTTCCAACCCCGGCCTCTCATGGTCAAATTCCGAAAATTCTCGAAGGGATCACTCACCTATAGCCTAAGGATCATTAAGGTGTGATTTCTACTTGATTTCGTGGCCTAAAATGGAAAATAACAAAATCCTCAAGAACCCTATAATTACTACCTAATTCTATAATTTTAGATAATTTAGTAGTGAATTTAACTAGGAATTAGTGTTTGAAACTAGTAAAACTATGGAATTTACTTACCTTAATAACAGTGGTGGAAGGTCCCTTGAAAACCTCTCTAAAATCTTGAAGAGGAAGATGAAAATGGAGGATCAAGGCTAAGTTCCCGTATTTTATAAAACTACCCAGTGATTCATACACTGCGATCGCGACAAGGGGCCTGCGATCGCGAAGGCCAACTGGCCAGACCTCTGCGATCTCGGCAGAGGTCCTGCGATCGTGAAGAACAACTGGCAATACCTCTGCGATCGCGGCAGGGGTCCTGCGATCGCGAAGAACAAAGTCACCCGCCCCAGACGCGACTCTATGCGATCGCAAGGACTGCGATCGCGAAGGTGTGGAACCCAGACCTCTGCGATCGCGGAGGGGAGGCTGCGATCGCAATGAACAATCACTAGCCCAGTAAAATCCTTCTCCGCGATCGCAACCCACCTTCTGCGATCGCAGAGAAGGAAACCGGATAGCAGATTTTTCTGGTTTTCCAACTTAGCTCCCGGGGGGCTAAAACACCCCTAAGCCCCTCGGGACCTCGTCCAAAAGCACCGGCAAGTCTGTATTCATAATACGGACTCGCTCGAACTTCCAGAACATGAAAAACAACAACGGAACTCAAAATCAAAACCCAAAACCAAATTAATCAAACTTAAGAACTTTGAAATTCCAGAATTCACTTTAACGCGCCGAACCGACCTAAACTACTCGTAATGACTTCAAATTTTGCAGACAAGTTATAAATGACACAACGGAACTATTTCCGATCTCGGAATTTCATTCGGACCTCGAGAACATAAACTCACCTTTCAAGCCAAATTTCAAATTCTTTAAAAAAAACCTCAAAACTTCATTAACTCCAATTTTCCTCATTTTGATCCGAAACCAATCAAATCAAGTCCGTTTCTTACCAAATTTAACAGATAACTTATATGACACATATTGAACCTGTCCCGGGCTTCGAAATCATAATGCGGGACCGGCAGCACAGGTTTCACATCAAGGTTCATTTTCATAAGCCTTTAATATTTTCATAAAACAATTTTCTTTAAAAATTCATTTCTCGGACTTGGGTCCTCAGAATTCGATTTCGGGCATACACCCAAGTCCCATATTTTCCTACCAACCTTCCGTGGTCGTCGGATCACGGATCCGGGTTCGTTTACCAAAAATGTTGACCAAAGTCAACTTTATTCAATTTTTCACATAAAGGCTTTCCGGCTACGCGCCCGGGCTACGCACGCACATCGATGTGAGAATAATGGAAGCTTTCGGGCCTCAGAACATAGTCAAAATTAGATGCACATAAGATGACCCCTTTTTGGGTCATTACACGTCCTATAACAAGTCCTGTTCCATTTTTCATTTTGGAATTTAACAAGTCTTGTTCCATTTTTCACTTTGGAAAAAAGAAGCAGACTTATTAACAAATCTTGTTAATAAGAAAGTCTTGTTCCATTTTTTCATTCTTCCTAGTTTAAATTATTTCAAGAACAGAAGCTATTGTTGATACCCAATTTTTCATCAAAATATTTTAAAATTGTATATATAGCCTCAAAATTATGTATCAATGGCAATTGATATATTTCCATATTTTTTTCCTATATTTTATTAATTTATTTCAATTTATCCAGCATTTTATTTCTAATAAATAATTACAAAATTGCATCATAAATGATTTCAAAAAGCATTCTTAATTTAATGTATTATTTAGGGTCCTATTAAGGCCGAATTATTTTACAATTAGCTAAATTATTACCTTTTGGCTATAATTGCAATAACTTAGCAATTATAGCCCAATCATATGATTGCATACTATTAATTAACCATTTGTATTTATAAAATACTAAGTAATACTTTTTAATTATTTTCTAAGCAGGAATTTCATTTTTTACAATTATTCAGCTATTTTATAAATTATTTTAGTTAATTTAATTGGGTATTTAACAACTAGCCACTTTTATTTTAATTTTAGCCTAATTAAGATCGGACCCCCAACCCAATTAAATGGCCCAAAGACCCCAGGCCCAATGCTTTAACTACCAGACCCAATCCCTGATTTAATCTTGGCCGTTGATCAAAATTGATCAATGGCCCAGATTTACTATTACTCAGATTAAACCCTAATGACTACCCTTCCCCCCTCTCATTTTCTCTCATCCTCTCCGCTGTTCACTCTCTCATCTCTCTCAAATGCTCTCTGCTAAAACCGTCATGGTTCTCACCGGCCGTCGATTTGCCGGTCTTTATGGTGGTCTGACCACCCTCCTAGCCTCGTGGTTCTCCTTCCTACGCCAGGTATCACTGCCTTGAGGCCCTCAGAGGAACCAAACGCCAGTTCACTCACCTCCCAGGTTTTCTCATGTCATTTTCAAGTCGTTCTAAGCCTTCCGAGTAAGATCTTACCATTTCTGGTTAAGACCTGTGATTATGAGCCGATTTTCCTTCTCTTTGGATTATCTCTATGAAACCCTAAATATTAGTCTCTGATATTCTTAGATCTATAATAGATCTTGGCATATATGAGCTATTTTTGTTGTTTTCAAAGGTTTTTCCAATTTTTCTAAAGTGACTTTTCATCTTCAAAACTAGGGTTCTTAAACCCCGTTTCAAAACAGTTTTTCTTTCTGATTTTTTAGTATTATCCCATGATTTTACTATGTTTTTAGCATTTATTTGGGCTTTTCCCCTTTTGTCTGATTTACTTTGGTAATGCCCTAAGTTTGCTTAGTTTTTCATATGTGATTCTGAGTACTTGTTTGATTAATTTGCATATGTGTTCGTTTCTCGTGAATATTCTATGATTCTGTGACTTTTACTCTATAATTGTCTGTTAAGGTTTCTGATTTCGATTACTCCTGTCTGTTATGTGTGGTAGCTCTAATTTTCTTTGATTTTGTCCATCAATGTTTCTGATTCTTCATTTATTCTGCCCACTTTGTTAATTGAGACTATGCTCTATATGAATCCCTAATGTTTACCCTACTCATCTTCTTAGGGTTCTGATTTTGTCTATTACATGTTTATTACTCTTATTCTCATAAGGTTATGCTAAATCAGTGCCATTTTCTATTTATGAATTCCTGAATCTTTGTGATTGATCCTTCACTGATTTTGTAATATTCTGTACTAATTTTGACCTTTTAAAACATTTCCTTACTTTATTCTATAATCGACTAGACTGTTAAACTGATTCTCAAGTCTTTCCTTAATTATAACATTCTGAATCTAGTCTCTATTACATGTGTTATACCTATGCCATACTTATACTACTTCCTTATGTGTTATAATCAGCTTTACATGATTCCTTTCCTTATTTTATAACATGCTTATTACCGTTTGAGCATGACACCTTAACTAAAGAAAGTCCTTATACTAATTTGATTCTAATTGATATATACTTCTATAATTACTGCTGAACTATTATTTATACCTTATTTTATGCCTGTTCCAAAACTATAAGTACCTTAGTCTTTCAATAGCACAACACACGAACACACACTGTTCAAAACTCTCTCTCACAATCACAACTACTTTCTTCTGCTCTCTCTGGTTACTTGCTATTACTTTAAATCAGCTGGCTGCAAGCCAAGGCTGATTATTCTAATCTATTGCTCTTCATTTTGTGTGTGCTCTCTTCTATACAGGTATGTCCTAATTTTAATTTAAGTCCCAAAAACAATATGTTTCTCTTAATACTTCAATTCATCTTATTTCTAATATGCTTTTACTTGTGGTTTTACTTGTGAGGTTTGTACTTAACCTGGTTGCATTGGCATTCATTTTGCATGATACATATCCCCTCCCTTAGAACTCAGCATGCTTATGTAATGATACCTCCTTTGTAGTACACATTACTGTGACTTTGCTTTACCTAGGTTTCTGTGATTATTGAACTGAACCTTCTGTGGAAAATCAACTTGCACTTAGTTCTGTGTAAGTTTGAAATACATGCTACTTTAACCCCCCCCCCCCCCCCCCCCCCCCCCCGAGGATTTCTTTGATCCTGAACCTATGTGTAACTATGCCTACTGTGTTCCTACCCCTATATGCTCTATACTTGTCCCCAATCCCTCATTACCCTGTTTGTGATTAATGAACCTGTCTTAGTTTTTTATTCTATGTATGCTATTGAACCTGTTCTTGAGATTGGTTTGCTCTTTGTTCTACCTTACTCTTTTCAAACTGTTTCTCTATTATTTTTGCCAAACTCATTTCAAACCAGTCTTTCTTGTTTAAACTATTTTCCTACTCAAATCTGTTTTTTCAAAACTATGTCAAGCACTCTCACTCTACTCTTAGACATCTAAGTTCTGCCACTCTAATGTGTGACTGCTTTGGGATCCCTATGAGATCCCTCTGAACTCTGATACATTAGAGTTGGCTCTTCCACACTGCACTTACTCAACCATGGTCATGAAATCTGGGTGTAAGCACTGCCGGGGATCCTTTGAGGTCCTTAGGGAAATCTGACACATCCAGATTATGTGAAAGGCTGTGAAATACGTCTTGGCATTGGAATTCTGGAAATTTTGGGCTATTGGTAGGATCCTTATAGTATAACTTCTTATTTTTCTTATTTATTTATGTAATTCATTCAATAATGAGTTGTAATAATTCATTGTAAACAAATATTGGGGATGGATAGTGGAAAAGGGGAAGGGTAGCTATACATGTTATAGATATCAAAGGGTAGAAACCATGCTCTTAGGTTTACATTTCTTCTGTGCGCAATAGGATTCATGTTTAGGACTCAAAGCATATCATGCGTTAGATGCCATGCCCCCTAGGCTCATATATCTGTTTTTCAGCATCTCATTTTAACATTATTGCTTTCTCACTTAGAAATCCTGTCTTTAGGATAAATGACAACATAGACGCAAACTGTTACTAATGCATAATTTGAGATCATGTCTAATGTTGTAACCTGCTGAGCATCTAGAAATCCTGCTTTTAGGAATTTTGCATATAAATCAATATGCCTCATACATACACATTAGATATCATGCTTTAGGTCTTTTACATTATTTTAGCATCTCATTTGGTATGTTCACTATCACTTAGAAATCATGTCCCTAGAGTAAATGATAACATTAAAATGCTACTCATGCAAAAATCATGTCTAATAAGGTTGTAACTTTTCTATGCACTTAGAAATCCTGCTCTAGGAAACTCTGCAATCATGCTGTGTATCTAAAAACTCTGCCTAGGAATTTTGCATGCAAGTCACTCTGCATTCTGTGTGTGCATACTAGATATCATGTTTCAATACTTCATACGTACTCACTCAATCGCACTTAGTTAAACAGTCAATGCATAAAGGATGACATAAAGCAGTTTTACTCTATTTCTAAACAACTGGTAATAATTTTGTATCCTTTAAACACCTAGAATAGCATGTTTAGGTAAAATAATTTGTAACAGTTTTCTTTAATAAGTCTGGTAACTATTATACATTTTTCTACGCCTAGGCAAGCCTCAGGTGATTAAAATTGCTAAAACTGGAAATCTGCCTCTTTGTGCATGTTGCCTAATGCTTAACAGGCTAAAAATCAGTAGGCAAACTGATTAGGCCCTTGTATTCTGAGTTATAAAAGGAATCTGCATATCTCTTGTGTTCTAATACTCACCTAGATACCATGTCCTAGGATTCTACTGTCGTTATTTGTGTTTGAGTCGTGCTGCTTATATGTATTATATATGAAGGTAAACCTGAGCCTTTTATCTGTTCTTTCCTGTACTATTTGTTGAAGTCTTATGTGTTATTATTTGTCGCCTTAGTATTTTCTTCTTTAAACCTCAGGGGGTCTGTCTAGAACTGCCTATTGGTAGAGGTCCTAAATTTCTTCCATGGCCATTAAGAAGGGACGAGTAACAGCACGCAATAGAGGTCGTTAATTAAAAATCACTTAAATAACCGTTAAGGGGTGGGAAAGGGTAGATATGGATATGATGACCGGTGCACTAATACCACGTGTAGCCCCTCTTCTGAGGAGTGATTACCGGGCATTGTAGTGATGTGATCCTATAGGATAAATAACCTAGGACTTTCCCATATCCTTTGCATATGTGTTTATACTGTAACTCTTTCAAAAACCCTCTTCAGTCTTTAATCTTTTCAAGTGTACTTTCACATGTGTGCTTAGAATGCGAATTCTCTCAAAACCCCTAACTTGTTTAAACTTTAATTGTCTATCTGTTACTTGCTTAAATTCACAAAGTTGTTTGCCGGAAACCACAATTGTGGACTCTGAGGGGTGCCTAACACCTTCCCCTTGGAGTAATTTTAAGCCCTTACCCTATCTCTGGTTATCCAAGTCTATGTTTGTAAATGACCCTTAGTAGGTGCCCTAACATACCTTAATTCGTTAGGTGGCGACTCTTTGATTCCTTGCATACCTCTTTCCCAAAAGGAAACGAGTTGTGATGACCCAAGGGGTCATTTTATGAATTAAGACTTCGTTCTTGGCTTATTAGCCATAAAAAGATTAATTTTAAATACCTCTATTTGCATGTGCAGTCTGGGCGTGAAACCGGAAAGTTTTTATGTGAAAATATGAGAAATAGTGATTTTTAGAATTTAAATTTGATAAAAGTTGACTTTGGTCAACATTTTGAGTAAACGGACCCAGATCCATGTTCGGATGCTCCCGGGAGGTCCGCAGTAAAATATGGGACTCGGGCGTATGCCCGAAAATGAATTATGTGGTCTCAAGCCTTAGAAATTAATTTTTGAAAGAAATTGTTTTGCTGAAATATTTATGAAATAAAGAAAAGAATTAATGTTTGAAGTCATTGGTATCGAGCCCGTATTTTAGTTCCGTAGGCCGGTAAAGATTTGTTACGATATTTAGGCCTTGCCTGTGAAATTTGGTGAAAAACGGAGTTCTATTCGACGTGATTCGGACATCCGATTGAAAGGTTATGAATTATAAGTGTTCTTGAGGAAAATAATGAGTTTTGAGGTTTAATTCATAGTTTTACATGTTATTTTCATGATTTAATCACACGAGCAAGTCTGTATGATGCTTCTAGACTTGTGTGCATGTTTGGTTTAGAGCCCCGAGGGCTCGGGTGAGTTTCAAATAGGTTTGGGTTGTGTTGCGCTCATTCTTTCTTATGTTTCGACGTCGTTTCTTCAAGCATAAATAATATTATATTGAACAAATGAGCTTCGATTTATGTTTTGAATGAAGTATTAGATTCGTATCGTAATTACGGACCCGTAGCAAAAAGAATCATCAAATTTGGACATCGTATGAGGATTTTATGGTCATTTTACTAAGGTTGCCAGATTTTTCAGGTTAATGACGAAATTACCCCTGACGGCGTATTAAAAATCTGCACTAATTGCAAATATTAAAACCTACATATCTTCTTCATTATAAGGTCAAATTGAGTGATTCAAAAGTCTAAATTGATTAGAATTTCACAAGAAATCCATTGGAAACATAAAAATCGAGTTTAGGGATTGTTTTGCACGAGAAACGAGGCAGAATAGCTGGTAGAGAAAAGGAATTGTTTTACGAAAATATAATATGAAAGGGATTGTTTTACGGGAAGTAATACGAAAGCAATTGATTATGGAAAGTAATATGAAAAGAAAAGAATATGGTGTGTGCATGTGACCGCTTCACAATTTACTTTTCGCGAGCGATGTGTGATTTCCCCCACTCTCATGGGAGCGGGCCGTACGCCACGGCAGATTGAAAGGTGCACTTTTGGGATGGGTCGTTCGATCCTTGGCAGTGCATAGCTATTTTTCCTTGAAAGACGACTTTTGGTTCGGGCCGTTCGATCCTCGGCAGTGCGCAGACTTGACTATGGTAAGCATGCACTTTTGGGATGGGCTGTTTGATCCTCGGCAGTGCATAACTATTTTTTCTTACGACTCCGGCCGGTTGTCTTACTCCTGTGTGCGCATGACTATTTGGTACTGTTTCTTGGATATTGACTTGGCAAATAATTGAGGAAAAGAAAGTGGAAATCTTTAATTACTTTAGCATTTAGGGAAAGGGAAAGTGGAAATTGTTATTTACTTTCGGCATTTACTTGGATTTCCTGTACTTCATACGTATTTGCTGCCCACTGTCTCATGTGCTTACTGTTTCATTATATCATGTTATATTATATTGATGGACCTTAGTGAGCGTCGAGTCGACCTCTCGTCACTACTTCTTCGAGATTAGACGGGATACTCACTGGGTACATACTTGTTTATGAACTCATGCTACACTTTCTGTGCATTTTGTTGCACATGTACCTTCATAGTACATGGATTGATTTGGAGACTTACTCGGGATGCATTCATCCGGAGGCGTTCCGCAGCTGACAGAGTCTCCCTTCTATGTCTTTACATTTTTGTCTCTATTGCCTTTGTCCAATTTATTTCTCAGACAAGAATTGTATAATTGTATAAATTCTTAGAAATTGCTCATGCACTTGTGTAACCAGGTTATGGGGATGTGTTGGTATTTCTTTTATTATTTTAAGTTGATTTCATGTCGTATTTAATTTACGAGGTTTTTAAATTATTTGGTTATGAAATGCAGAAAAAGGCATGATTTCGAAAATATTAAGCAGGAAGTTGTTTGAACCAGTTCAGAGATTGGCTTGCCCAACAATGTGTCTGGCGCCATCACGACCCATAGATTTTGGGTCGTGACATGTTTAGACTTCTCTATTGCTTTGTTATTTAATATTGGTATCGGCTATATTATGAAAGCCCAGCCTTAGCCTCGTCACTACTTTGCCAAGGTTAGGCTCGGCACTTACTCAGTACATGGGGTCGGTTGTAGTGATACTACACTCTGTGCTCTTTTGCACAGATCCAGGTACTAGTCATCATTAGGGAATTTTAGGACGACTACCTATTAATTTGGAGACACGAGGTACATCTACCCGCCTTCGCAGATTACGAGAGTCTTCTCCTATTTTTACATATACTGTTTTATATTATTCAGAACAGTTACACTATTTCTTTCAGCCCATTATTTGTAGTATTCTTTAGTAGTTCGTGAATTGTGACACCAGACTCTAGGGTAGTTCTAGAATTATTTATATAATTAGTTCGTGGCTCGGCTTAATTTATTATTTTTTTATTTTATATTCGAAAGTATTTATTGAAATCCATTGGATCAAGTTTAATTTAAAATTGTTCTATCTTGTTTAAGTGATTAATTAACGAAAATACTTGAGCGAACTCTAACATTGGCTTGCCTAGAAAGTGTGGTGTTAGGCGCCATCACGATCCCTAAGGTTGGGAATTTGGGTCGTGACAAGTTGGTATCAGAGCACTAGGTTTTCCTAGGTCTCACAATTTACGAACAAACTTGGTAGAGTCTGTAGGATCGGTACGGAGACGTCTGTACTTATCACTCAGGGGCTATGAAGTTAGGAACAATTTCACTTCTATTCTACTCCATCGTGCGAATTTATTCTACCATTGATGATTGAACTTTCTTATTCTTGTCCTCGCACAAATCTTGACAACACGCAAAGCGTCTACGACCGGACAAGAGATGAAGCCCCAATGACATGTACGATCAAGGGAAGATACAGAAGTAGAGCTCAGTCTAAAGCTCGAACATCAGCACCTATTGTACAGTCTCAAATGGATCTAGACGTGGAGGTTCTAGCTCAGTCGGTACAGGTTGGACTAGTCCATATCCCAGAAGGATTTATAGCTACGCTAGTATTGCATAACAAGGGAATAGTTGAAAGCATCGGGGTTGATTTATATGAGCTATGAAGTTTAACATTGTGGATTATCAGGCAGTGTGACCTATGACTTCGTTCCAAGTAGGGAAGTCCATTGTCAAGGAATAGATTGTGAGGCCATGTGTTATATCGATTTTGTCTTGGAATGTATAAGGCCGGAGATTTTGCAAGAGATAAAGCTGGGAATTGCAGTATGTCTTCCTCCTTAATAACCCCATACCTCAGTACCAAAGAATATATTCAAACAATTTTAAATCTACAAAAGTTCTACTCAGCGTGGAAGTCACGGTTGCAAATTTTGGGGTGCTCCAGAGGGAGTACAGTGGTTAAAAAGCTTCTAGACTGTATGGTTCATGCCAAGAATTATCTGTATAGCGCCTTACCTTTGGGATCATTGTGCATCAATAAGGATAAGAGTAAACCCAAAGAATAATGAAGAGCGTATGAATAAATGGGGTAGCTCAGCAATGTTGAGTCAGCATAGTAAAAGAAGAAATTGGCCGCCAGTGTTTGTCGTAAGCCTACGAAGAGGGAGATCAGCCATTGCAACACCAACTACTTGACTCAGTTCTCACAAATACTTCTGAAAGAGTTTGTTGTCGGACTCTCCATAATGTGTGGCGCATATGGTTTGAACGGTTTCCTCAGGTTACTATGACGGTGTCAGAATATGCCATCAAGTTCGATAAGTTAGCTGTCATACTCCTACTTCAGTTCATATAGCCAGAGGAGAGTCCCCAGACTCATTAAAGGACTCAATTATGATTGTAAAAAAATTGTATGACTCAGGGCAAGTTGATATTTCATTTCGACTAGTGGTAGAAATTGCTTAGATGTTAGAATGTGCCCGGGATGAGGAAAAGAGGAAGCTAAGGAGACTAAGAGGTCTCGAGGTTCTAAAAGATTCAGTGGATTTTTCTTTGCAATAACAAATTATTTCGGCAAGGGCTCGGGCAGCCGACCAGCCCAGTCGGTATATCTGATTACTCAGGGTGCTTCAATGAGTTCTTTTAATGCACTACCACTACGAGATTCCTACAGCGGTTATTCCAAGTTGTTTGGTATAAACTCGGTATGAGCAGACGAATCATTTCATCAGAACACTCAGGATACGTGCCCCATTGAAGTTATAATTCAATTTACATGAACAACTAGAGAAAAAGGGGTCAGAATGTCGAAGGTGGAGGTCAGATTCCTAGAGGTAGAGACCCAGCCAATTGATATATTTTCTATGATGGCTGAGGTCGTTATATCAAATGGTGCCATTACAAGAACAATTTCTAATTATTAAGTGATGATTTCCTGAACTTAATTCGGTTATGCGTATCTAATAAAATTCTTCTATTATGCTCCTTTCTCGTGTGTGCTTCGTAACTCTAAAATCTACAAATATGAATACTTGTATTGAGAAAGTCTATGGAGATAATTGTGTCTATCATTACATGTTGTAATTTTGTTTAACAAAAAATATTTAAAGGAAGGTTTCGAGTGGCAATATGCATATTACTTGTGATTCAGAATTGAGGACGAGATCCTCGCGTGTTAATATGATTTGGTATATTTAAAATGGGCTACGAGCCGCGGTGGAAGTATGTAAGGACGAGATCCTTGTGATGGAAATTCTTGTGTTTAAATTCTCCCTTGTGAAATTTAAAATTTGTACAAGAATACTAATAAGAAGTCATGCTTGTTAGGGTTACTCCAAAAACATTTATGTATAAAATAATAATAATAATAATAATAATAATAATAATAATAATAATAATAATAATAATAATAAAATAAATGAATTAATTACTTAATTAACTATATGTGCATAATTTGCCAAATTTGTGCTATAATTATTGAGCTTTAACCTACAAGGAGGTGCCCGCCCATATGGCGTTAAATGAGACACGTTAATTCGGGTATATGTACGAGGTCTTCAAACATCGTATCTCGTTATCGGTAATGTGAAGTGTTGAAAGGAGACTTTTTATTGTTAACGTGAATCTAATTGATAATTTTGTAACTGACTATGAACAACTATTAAGGAAATTGAGACAGTCAAGAACTGGCCTAGACCCTCTACAGCTACGGAGATTAGGAGTTTCTTGGGTTTGGCGGGTTATTATCGTCGTTTTGTGGAAGGGTTCTCATCCATATCATCCCCAATGACCAAATTGACTGAGAAAGGTTCCCCATTTAAATGGTCATATGAGTGCGAGGCGAGCTTTCAGAAGGTCAAGACAGCCTTGACTTCAGCACCGGTGTTGGTGTTACCATCAGATTCGGGTTCTTTCACGGTGTATTGTGATGCTTCTCGAGTTTTGTCCTTAGAGCAGTGTTGATGCAGGATGGCAGGGTGATTGCGTATGCGTCTCGTCAGTTGAAAGTCCATGAGAAGAATTACCATGTTCATGATTTAGAGTTGGCGGCTATTGTTTATGCTTTGAAAATTTGGAGAAATTATCTTTAAGGCGTGCCGTGTGAAATTTTTACTGACCATCGCAGCCTCCAGTACTTATTCAAGCAGAAAGATGTAAATTTGAGGCAGTGGAGGTGGTTAGAGTTGTTAAAATATTATGATGTCACTATATTGTATCACCCGGGGAAGGCCAATATGGTGGCCGATGCATTGAGTAGAAAAGCGGGTGAGTATGGGCAGTCTTGCGTATATTACAGTTGGCAAGAGACAGTTGGCTTCAGACATTCAGACTTTGGCTAATCAGTTTGTGAGGTATGATATTTCTCCCAGCAGTGTCCTAGCTTGTACTGTCGCTCGGTCCTCTCTAATTGATCGCATCCGAGAGCGGCAGGATGATGACCCACATTTGGCGGTCCTTAGGGACACGGTTCGGCACGGGGTGGCAAGCAGGTTACAGTTGGAGATGATGGCGTTTTGAGGATGCAGGGAAGGTTGTGTGTGCCTAATGTTGATGGCCTCCGTGAATTGATCCTTGAGGAGGCTCACAGCTCCAAGTATTCTATTCACCCAGGTGCAGCTAAAATGTACCAAGATTCGAAACAACATTATTGGTGGAGAATGATGAAAAAGGACATTGTGTCTTATGTGGCTCGTTGCTTAAATTTCCTCTGGTGGTTTGCTTCAGCAGATAGAGATTCCTGAATGGAAGTGGGTGCGTATCACTATGGACTTCGTTGTTGGGCTCCCACGAACTCGGAGGAAATTTGATGCGGTTTGGGTTATTATGGATAAGCTGACTAAGTGACCACACTTCATTCCTGTGACTAGTACTTATACTTCAGAGAGGTTGGCTGAGTTGTATATTCGGGAGATTGTTCGCCTTCATGGGGTGCCCGTGTCTATCATTTTTGATCGGGGTACACTGTTTACTTTGTACTTTTTGAGGGCAGTCCAGCGTGAGTTGGGTACCCGAGTAGAGTTGTGTCACGACCCAGAATCCTAATCCAGGTCGTGATGGCGCCCAACGACGGGGTTAGGCAAGCCAATATGAATTAAACTAAGTGTTACCCTTCCCATTTGATTAAACAAGTCAATAATTACCAATTTTAAACAGTTAAACATGATGATAGCTGGATACGAAAATAAAAGAATAACACTAAGTGGCCAAAATAAAGCATATGTATGCCTATACAACCCAAAACCCAAAATATACACTACACGTGTGTCAGGAACTAGTGTCACGAGTGTCATGGGAACTCTAAGGGAATACACAAAGGAAAGTAATATATATACAAATCCATAGTCTGGATGAAATAGACGGGGAAAATAACAAAAGTAAGTGAAAACTCTAGGGTGCTGCTGGGAATCGCTAGAGGAAGCAGCTCACCGTGAAGTCAAGTCCACAAGCTCAGGATCTATCTCCGGTACAATAACCAGAAGCACCGGCCTCAGAACCTGTACAGTTAAATACAAAAGTGCAGCATGAGTACATATTAAATAAATATGTACCCAGTGAGTATCCCGCCTAATCTCGAAGAAGTAGTGACGAGAGGTCGACTCGATACTCACTAAGGTCCAACAGTAATAACATATGATAGAATATAATGAAATACAGTAGGAATGTCAGGAAATAAGCAACAAGTACATATCAAGAGCGGAAATCCAAACGACTACTGAATTAAGCAATAATGCACTTTCAAGGGTAAGACCACCGAAACGAAACAATAATCACCAAGTCTTAGATCCGCCGTGGCGTACGGCCCGCTCCCATAAGGTACCTTCTAGACTCGCCAAGGCGTACGACCCGATCCCATATGTGTACAATACCTCTCAACTCCGCCATGGCGTACGGCCCGATCCCATATATATCACAAATACTTTTCAACTCTGATGTGGCGTACGACCCGATCCAGTATATATTTCAATTTCTTTTAAACTTTGCCGCGGCGTACGGCCCGATCCCATATATATTTCAATTTCTTTTCAACTCTTCCGTGGCGTATGGCCCGATCCCATATCTATTTCAATTTCTTTTCAACTCTGTTGTGGCGTACGGCCCGATCCCATATATATTTCAAATACTTTTTATAACAAATTCCTTTCCATTCAACAATTTCCATAAAGCCTCATAGGAACAATACTATACAAAACATAATCTTATAGTACATATGGCATCATGATGAATCATATAAAGCATTTCAAGGAAACATATAAGGCATTACGAGGAAGCATATAAGGCGTATAAGGCACTACGAGGAACCATATATGGCATGATGTGGGCCTAACTACCCGGACATAACAATGATAGCCGCTACGTACGGACTCTCGTCACTTGGCGTGTACGTAGCCCCCAAACAATTTACACATAGCATATACATCACCTATGGGGACAATTTCCCTCTTACAAGGTTAGAAAGGAGACTCACCTTGTGCTGAATCTACTCCTCGGACCACAATTGCGCCCGAAACTCCGAACTCTACACCCGAGGACTCGCAACTAGCCAAAAAGGGTATAATTAAATCAATGCATGCACAATGTGGGAAGTTATCTTAGTTATTCAATGAAATCGCTATTCTTGAAGAATTCCAAAATTCCAACCCTGGTCCCGCATGCTCAAATTCCGAAAATTCTCGAAGGGATCACTCAGCCATAGCCTAAGGATCATTAAGGTGTGAATTCTACTTGAATTCATGACCTAAAATGGAAAAATCACAAAAATCCTCAAGAACCCTAAAATTACTACCTAATTCTACGATTTTAGATAATTTAGTAGGGAATTTAACTAGGAGTTAATGTTTGAAACACAGTAAAACCATGGAATTTACTTACCTCAATAACAGTGGTGGAAGGTTCCTTGAAAAGCTCTTTAAAAACTTGAGGAGGAAGATGAAAATGGAGGAAAAATGCTAAGCCCCGAATTTAATAACACTGCCCAGGGATTCCTTCACTGCGATCGCGGCAGAGGTCCTGTGATCGCAAAGGCCAAGTGGCCAGACCTCTGCGATCGCGGCAGAGGTCCTGCGATTGCGAAGAGTAACTATGCCCGGCCATGTCTTGGCATTATGCGATCGCGAAGATGGGGCTGCGATTGCGAAGGCATGGAGCCCAGCCTTCCACGATCACGAAGAGGAAGCTGCGATCGCGAAGAACAATCAGCAGCCCAGCCAAATTCCTTCTCTGCAATCGCGAACCACCTTCTGCGATCGCAGAGAAGGAAACCAGACAGCAAAAATATGGTTTTTCCAACTTAGCTCCCGGGGGTCCAAAACTCACCCGAGCCCCTCGGGACCCCGTCCAAAAGCATCGTCAAGTCTGTATTCATAATACTGACTCGCTCGAACTTCCGGAACGCGAAAAACAACAACGAAACTCAAAATTCAAACCCAAAACCAAAGAATTATGCTTAAGAACTTAAGATTCTAGAATTCATATCAATGCGCCGAACATGCCTATACTACTCGGAATGATTTCAAATTTTGCAGACAAGTCGTAAATGAGATAACGAAACTATTCCCAGTCTCAAAATTGCATTCAGACCTCGGTAACATAAAATCACATTCCAAACCAAATTTCAAATTCTATGAAAATCCTCAAAACTTCATTAACTCTAAATTTCTCATTTTGATCCGAAACCCGTCAAATCAAGTCCGTTTCTTACCAAATTTCACAGATAACTTAAATAACATATATTGAACCTGTTTCGGGCTCCGAAACCATAATACGGGCCTGGCAGCACGGGTTTCTCATCGAGGTTCATTTTTATAAGCCTTTATTATTTTCAGAAAATAATTTTCTTTAAAAAGTCATTTCTCGGACTTGGGTCCTCGGAATTCGATTCTGGGCATACGCCCAAGTCCCATATTTTCCTACGGACCTCCCGGGACCGCCAGATTACGGGTCCGGGTCCGTTTACCAAAAATGTTCACCAAAGTCAACTTTATTCAATTAAATATCATAAATTCAACTCTTTATCAAGTTTTTCACATAAAGGCTTCCCGGCTACGGGCCCGGGCTGCGCATACACATCGAGGTGAGATTAACGGAAGCCTTTCGGGGCCTCGGAACACAATCATAATTAACTTTACATAAGATGAACCTTTTGGGTCATCACAATCTCCCCCTATAAAACAAATGTTCGTCCTCGAATGGACGTAGAATCGTACCTGAAGTGCTGAATAGTTGTGGATACCTACTCCGCATGTCCTCCTCGGACTCCCAAGTCGCCTCATCGACTGGTCGGCCCTCCACTGTAACTTTACGGCAGAAATTCTCTTAGACCTCAACTGGCGATCCTGCCTATCAATAATAGCAATTGGCTCCTCCTCGAAGCCCAACTTCTCATCTAACCGAATAGTGCTGAAATCAATCATGTGAGAGAAATCGGAATGATATCTCCGGATCATGGACACATGAAATGCCAGATAAACCCCTGATAAGGCGGGAGGTAAAGCGAGCTCATAAGAAACCTCCCCGACTCGCCTTAACACCTAGAAAGGGCCTATAAACCTGGGGCTCAGCTTGCCCTTCTTCCCGAATCTCATAACGCCCTTCATCGGCGAAACCTTCGGCATAACCTTATCTTCCCCCATAAATGATACATCACGCACCCGCTGATCTGCGTAACTCTTTTGTCTTGACTGAGTTGTGAGGAGTCTCTCCTAAATAATCTTCACCCTATCCAAAGCAACTCTCACCAGATCTGTGCCATATAACTTGGCCTCGTCGGGATCAAACCACCCGATAGGAGAACGACATCGCCGACCATATAATGCCTCGAATAGAGCCATCTCGATGCTGGACTGATAACTGTTATTGTATGAAAACTCCGCCAAAGGCAAGAACTGGTCCCACTGACCGCCAAAATCAATCGCACAAGCCCTGAGCATATCCTCCAAAATCTGAACAGTACGCTCCGACTGACCATCAGTCTGAGGGTGAAATGTTGAGCTGAGATCTATCTGAGTGCCCATCTCACTGTGCAATGCTCTCCAGAAGTGCGAGGTGAACTGAGGACCTCAATCTGATATAATGGACACCGGCACACCGTGCAACCAGACTATCTCCCGAACATAAATCTGGGCCAGCCTCTCTATAGTATAAGTAGTATCCACAGGAATGAAATGCGTTGATTTAGTCAATCTATCCACAATGAACCAAACCGCATCAACCTTTCGCAAAGTCCGTGGCAACTCAACCACGAAGTCCATAGTGATGCGATCCTATTTCCACTCACGAATGGGCATCTGCTGAAACAAGCCTCCTGGCCTCTGGTGCTCGCACTTGACCTGCTGACAATTGAGACACCTAGCCACATACTACACTATATCCTTCTTCATCCGCCTCCACCAGTAGTGCTGCTTCAAATCACGGTACATCTTCGTCGCACCCGGATGAACAGAATACCGAGAACTGTGAGCCTCTTCTAGAATTCTGTTCCTCAAGCCATCAATATTAGGAGCACATAAATGGCCCTGGAGCCTCAAGACACCATCCTCGCCCAAAGTAACCTCCTTGGCCCTTCCTGGACCACCGTATCCCGAAGCTCTGCAAGGCTTGGATCATCAAACTGTTGAGCCTTAATCTCCCCCAACAATGAAGACTGAGCAACTACATAAGCCAAAACTCGACGAGGCTCCGAAAGGTCCAATCTCACAAGGCGACTGGCCAAGGAATGAATGTCCAAGGCTAAAGGTCTCTCCTCCGCTGCAATGTAGGACAAGCTACCCATACTCGTTGCCCTTCTGCTCAAAGCATCTTCTACTACATTTGCCTTGCCCGGGTGATACAAAATAGTGAGATCATAGTCTTTTAACAACTCAAGCCATCTCCGCTGCCTCGAATTAAGGTCCCCTTGCTTGAACAAATGCTGCAAACTATGGTGGTCAGTGTAGACCTCACATGACACACCATACAAATAGTTCCGCCAAATCTTCAAAGCATGAACAATCACCGCCAACTCTAAGTCGTGCACAAGATAATTCTTTTCATGAACCTTCAGCTGGCGCGAAGCATAAGCAATAACCCTGCCATCTTGCATCAACACACATCCCAACCCGATACGTGAAGCGTCGCAATACATGGTATACATCCCAGAACCGGAAGGGAATGTCAGAACTGGTGCTGAGGTCAAAGCTGACTTGAGCTTCTGAAAGCTCGCCTCACACTCGTCGGACCACCGAAACGGAGCATTCTTCTGAGTCAATCCGGTCAATGGAGTTGCAATAGAAGAGAAACCTTCCACGAATTGGCGATAATAGCATGTTAGGCCCAAGAAACTACTGATCTTTGTAACTGAAGTAGGACGCGGCCAACTCCGAACTGCCTCAATCTTCTGAGGATCAACCTTGATACCTTCTCCGGATACCACATGCCCCAAAAATGCCACGGAATCAAACCAGAACTCGCACTTGGAGAACTTAGCATACAACTTCTGTTCCCGCAAGGTCTAGAGCACAACTCTCAAATGCTGCTCATGCTCACACAGGCTCCGCGAATAAATCAAGATGTCATCAATGAAGACGATGATGAAGGAATCAATATACGGCCTGGATACCCTATTCATCAAGTCCATGAATACTGCTGGGGAATTAGTTAAACAAAAGGACATCACCAAGAAATCATAATGGCAATATCTGGTACGAAATGCGGTCTTCGGAACATCCGAAGCACGAATCTTCAATTGATGATAACCTGATCTCAAATCAACCTTGGAAAACACATGGGCACCCTGCAACTGGTCAAATAAATCATCGATGTGCGGCAGAGGATACTTATTCTTAATAGTAACCTTATTCAGCTGGCGATAATCAATACACATCCGCATAGACCCATCTTTCTTCTTCACAAATAGGACTGGAGCACCCCACGATGACACACTCGGCCCGATGAACCCCTTAGCCAACAACTCCTCAAGTTTCTCCTTTACTCTTTCAGCTCCTTAGGAGCCATACGATACAAGGGAATGAAAATAGGCTGAGTATCTGGAGCTAAATCAATACAGAAATCAATATCTCGATCTGGAGGCATGCTTGGAAGATCTGAAGGAAATACGTCTAAAACCTCTCGCACCAACGGCACTGAATCAATGGTCGAAGACTCGGTGGTGGTGTCCCGCACATAAGCAAGGGAAGCCAAACAACCCTTCTCGACCATATGCCGAGCCTTCATGAAGGAAATGACCCGGCTGGAGGAACTAACTGAAGAACCTCTCCACTCTAGCCTAGGCGACTCAGGAATGGTTAAAGTGACTGTCTTGGCATGGAAATCTAACACAGCACGATAAGGAGATAGCCAATCGATGCCTGGGATAACCTCAAAATCAATCATATCCAGCAATAAAAGATCTACTCTGGTATCGAAACCACAGAAAGTGATCACACAAGACCGGTAGACCTGGTCTACCACCACAGAATCGCCCACAGGAGTGGACACATATATAGGAGAACCCAGGGACTCACGAGGGACATCCAGAAAATGAGCAAATAGGACTGAAACATATGAATACGTGGATCCTGGGTCAAATAGTACTAAAGCCTCTCTACCACATACTGAGATAATACATGTGATTACGGCGTCTGAGGCCACTACATCTGATCTGGCCGGAATGGCATAAAATCTGGCTGAGGCTCCGAAAGTCTGAACTCCCCCAGAGTTAACAGGAACTAACTGCCCTCCTCCTAGCTGGCCTCCCCCTCTAGGACGACCCCTGCCGACTTGTCCACCACCTCAAGGTGGCCGGACTGCTGGTGCTGAACTCCTAGGCTGATAACTCTGCTGCACTGCCTTGCCCCGATACCTGGGACAATAGCTCCACGTATGAACCGGCTCCCCACACTCGAAATAACCTCCTAGCACTACAGCCCGCTTCCCGAAAGAGGAAGAACCCTGAATAGCCGGAGGGTAGTGTGAACCCTCTAGCAAGGCACTAAAATAGGAACTAGAGGATCTCTGATGACTAGAATAACCGCTGGGTGCACTCTGGATGGTTGGAGGACGATATGAACGCTCTGGCATAGCGCCGAACTGAGGCCTCACTGAACCACCTCGAGGGGGTAGTTGGGGTGCTGAATATGAAGGTGTGCTGGGATGACCACCCCCGAACGGACCCCTGCTTCTAGCTGAAACATCCCTGAACTCTCCTGAGAACCTGGCCCTCTTGTCCCGCTGACCCTGCTGACCCTGTTCCCTGCTCCTCAACCGATCCCCCTCAATCCGTCGAGCTATCTCGACTACAAGCTGGTAGGGGGTACCCATCTCCACCTCTCGGGCCATAGAGGCCCTAATACCTGGATGCAAGCCTTCCACAAATCGCCGCACCCTCTCGGCATCAGTAGGCAATATCATAAGGGCATGGCGAGATAACTCGAAAAATCTAGCCTCATAATCAGTCACTGACATCTACCCCTGCTCTAGTCGCTCAAACTGACCCCGTAGCTCCTCCCTCTCAGAAGGTGGAATGTACCTGTATAGAAATAACTGAGCGAACTGATCCCAAGTGACAGAGGGGAATTTGCTGGTCTGCTGAGAATATATGACTGCCACCACCTGCGAGCTCTGCCCTCCAACTGAAATGTGGTGAAATCCACTCCATGGGACTCCAAAATCCTCATGTTGTGTAGTCTGTCCCTGCACCTATCAATAAAATCCTGAGCATCCTCACCCTGCTCACCCCCGAAGACTGGAGGGCGATGTCGGGTCCATCTATCCAACATCTTTTGTTGGTCACCCTCTGCATCTGGCCTGGGCTCTAGGGCTGCTACTACGGGCTGAACCCCACCCACGGGCGGTGTGCCCGGGGTATGACGTAATGCTGCTGCCTGACCTGTAGCCTGAGCGGTAGGGGTCTGGACTCCCCCTCCCGCCTGAGAAGTAGCAGGGTCGGCTGGAAATAAATCAGCCTGGGACATAGTGTCCATGAATCTCAGCATACGGCCCATGACCTCCAGGAAGACTGGCCCCGTCATGAAATCCACTGGAGCAGGTGCTACTGGAGGCACCTCATCCTGATCCTCCATAATAGGGTCCTCTGGCGGTGCCACTAGTGTAGCTCTGGGACTCCCTCATCCCCTACCTCGAGCAGGTGCTCTACCCCTGCCTCTACCCCGACCTCGGGCGGCAGGGGCAGCGGCATCTCCCGAGCCAGAAACATTGGATGCACGCGTCCTCACCATCTGTGAGAGAATAGAAGAATAATTTTGAGTACATCATAGATTGAACGACAAGATATGAATAAAGGGAAGTTTCCTTACACCCCATAGCCTCCTGAAGATAAGTACAGACGTCTTCGTACCTGTCACGACCCAAAACCGGTCCAGGTCGTGGTGGTGCCTAACGGTGGCGTTAGGCAAGCCAACGAACAACAACAACAATGAAAGTGCGGAATAC